>VWYI01038437.1:956-15520 GCA_013399455.1 Anthoscopus minutus | reverse complement strand
CTGGTTCCAACTGAACCTGCCACAAAAGTTAAGTTAAATAAATTAAAACTTTCTATATTAACAGGTAACTAATTTCCCATGATAATTATTTTCCTGGTCTTAATGCTGCTACCTTTCTTTATCTTGGAGAGTTTTTTACTATGTAGAATACAAGATCATACATAGATTAGCATAATAGCAGTTGCAACAATAGTATTTTTTACTAGAACATTTAGTAGTGCTTTGATGTTTCTAACAATCCCTAATGGTTCAGCATTAGAAATGATTCTCTAAATGCTCAGAAATTAGGCCTTAAAAAGAAAAAAACCTGCTCTCATTATAGAAAAGGCACCTATTGATCCCTGCTACAAAACTGGGATGCTATCTCACCCTCTTGTTCTTCTGAATAAATAATGACCTTTGACATAATGCAGCACTGGACAGGTTAGAAATAGCAGCTAGCCCATGAGAGAAGCTGAGATATAACAGCTTCTCAGCTAAAATGAAGCTGAGATCTGCTAGGGATGGGGTCACTTTTTCACTCAGTTCTGTCACAGGATCTAACTAGAATTAAACATATTTGACAAATGACCTGAGAGACGCTTGCTGAAGAGGTTCTTCTAAGCAGAGACAAAGAGGTCTGAGATTCTGTATAGGTCCCCAAACAGGCTGAACACTGCAGATGTCCCTGAGGTGCTGCACCATAACATTACTCCTGTGCCAGAAGTGGATTTCATTTCTTGTTCTGCAGCAGAACAAGAGACTTTTGGTACTGGTATTTGCATTTACAAACACTTAACCAAGGTCTTTGGAATTTCTTCCATATATTCCAGATGAGGATATGCCTGCAAGGCAGTCCAAAGTACCATCTGCCAGGGATTTTTGTTGAATAACACCTGTTAATTCTGGCGTTCACATTCCTTGGTCTCCTCTGAAACCCTCCAGGTGAAGCCCCCAGCCTGTGCAGTACTACCTTGCATAGAGATTTCCCAAGTCATCTGCAGGCAGCATGCTCCTTGTCCCTGTGTGTTGTAGGAGACCCCTTGGCCTCTGGAAGAAAAGTGCTTGCATTGGCACAACAGACACACAGGATAGCCAGTATTTGCTGAGGTCTCCTTAGGGCAAGAGGCTCACTGGCACAGTTGCTGCTCTGTGGTGCTCCATCTCAAGGCGTCACCATCACGTGAGCAGGGGGCCCTGAGAGTCCCCTGTGACCTCTGGGAAGTTGGTTTGTATGGAGATGAATGTCACCTTTTAGGACAAGCTCCACCTATAACATCAGGGGATTAAATACAGTGTGCGTTTGCAAGTCTCTGTCAGGTTTGTCATTTTACTCTTATCTATGCTCCAGATCTACATGCTCTGGTGATCTCAGCTGAAGGTTTTTGGGCTTTTGCAACAAGCTATGATCCATGCTGTTTTCTGATACAGACCTGGAAGAGAGATGTGGTACTGATCTTTAGTGACAAACCTACTCTGCATGTCTCTGGTGTTTATGTTTTCCCTTTAGAGTTAGAAGTATTGCTTTTTCTTACCAGGAAGATCCCTACCACGCTGAGTCAGTAAGAGCTGCACTGAGATTAATCACAGCTGGCTATTAACAGAACTAGGGAGGCTTGTGCACACAGAGATTACAAGGTCTAGGAATAAGAAATTAGTAAAAACCACTTGCTAGAAACAAGGTCTTGGAAGTGTGAATGAAAAAATAATAAAGAAATATTTTTTATTTTTAATTATTTACATGATCTCTCAAATAACCTGATGTGACAATGTCCTGCCCCTTCATTATGTAGCTGGGCATGAACTTTAATGAATGGTGTCCATAGACCTTTCAAAACTGCAAGCCAGGCTTAAAGCCATCCAAGAGTTCAGATGAGTCATAGGGCTCAATGCAGAATCTTCCAAGAACATGGATTTTCTATCCTAGGGAGTTTAAAATCTAGATTTCAAAATTATGCATACATATTTTATATTGGTTTCATCACCAAAATGTGTCTCCACAGCAGCAATCAGAGCCTTGGGAGATATATCTGTAAGTCAATGCAGGGAATCTTTTAAAGAGAAAACCTCCAAATGGGATATTTATATCTTCACAGGCTATCTTTAGGTGCCGTTTGTCAAGTTCTTGAACAGTGTCTCCCAAACCTCCTCTTTCTGAAACAGCAATATTCCACACCTCATTTTTAAACTTTGAAAAACATGGAAAGCTCCTAAAATAATTTTCATTCATTTCATAGAGCAATAGCATCAATGCCAGTAAAATGAAATTGAGGCATCCTGAAATTGAGCTTCCTCAAAGGCAATTTTGGAATAGGTTTTTCACATCAGCTGTGAAGCACTTGCAAGGACAGTAGGTTCCCAGCCTTATTGTTTTCTGTGAGAAAGAGCAAAACAGCACACCACGCTTGGGATCTGCGTCGCTTAGAAATAATGTATCCCTGCATCACAGCATCTCCGTGGGGCAGCAGAGAGTGTGAAGAAACAACAGACAGCCTGAGCAAGAGACTGGAATCATATATAGGGCTGACACTGAGTCTGGGAATGGAAAGGGAGACACAGCAAGGCACTGTCAAAACAGATGTAAAGCAGATGCAGCTGTGCATGTGTCAGGAGAGAGTGCAGATTTTCGTGGAGTGGGGGGAGAAAAACTGAGAAAAGCACATGCAATCATTTTGCATAGAAACTACAATCCTGCTAATGAATAAGACAAGAAAGAGCAAAGCAAACTTAAGAAACATCCAGAACAGGAATTCAGCACAAGACTGGGTACAAGGCTGTTAATCAGTGTGTTGTGATCTCAGAAAAAGGTGTTTGCTGTGCCTCAAAGCTGTGAATTCAGAATGCATTGTGTAAGTGTCTTTCCTAATGGCAGGGAGTGAGAGCTCCAGATAAAGACAAAATAGAATATATGAAATGGATGGGAGAGGGAAGAAGATATGCAAAATTCTGTTATGGATTGTTTTAAGTCAGGAAAGAGTTTTAAAGGAAGGGCAGGGGCACCAGAAGAAATTTCATGCNGTTTGAGGCATATAAGGCCAACAAAATCTGACATGGGATGGTGAATATGTTGATGAGCAGGAGAGGTAAAAGTATTCCAGTTCTTCCTGTCTCCTTCACTTGGACGAAGAAACATGGAATGCTGCCTAACTGATGAAAACTGAAGGTAAATCAACAACGCCTTTCAATCAGTTGTCTAAGTAATCTGCTTTCATGATCTCAAACTTCCCCTCTGTCACTGAAAAAGCAAATATTTTATTGATAATTTATAAAAATATATTAAAATAATTGGAAAACATTAAATATCTGAAGACTAGAAGCTGACAATTAGTAGGTGAATAAGATGACACAAAAAGGTGTAGAACAGTTGAACTAACATCACTTCTGAGGAAAATAGTGGGAAAAATGTTATAGGATTCAATCAGTAGAGAAATAAAGTGTAGGAATATAATTAATGTCAGTCAATATAACTTTATGCTAAAAATATCTTGTCAAATAGAATTTATTTTATTCCTTCAGATAGTAAGTCTCATTGATGAAGGCAACTGTGGAGGTATATGATTCTCTGTAATGATATTGATCTTATACCATTGCCTTTTTGATACAGAAACACAGGCTATTTGGCATTGAAATGTGCAGGCATTAAGAATTGGCTAGCTGACATAAGTAGTTTTTAAGGGAAGTTATGATAAATACGAGTCCTTATAGCATGTACTAAAACATTTTCTATTGAGCCTATCCCAAATTTTTCCTAATACCTGAAGGACAATACAAACTCCCAGAAAAACACAGCTGACACTATGTCAGACAAAATGTCTGCAAATACCTGTTTGAGAAACTGCTCTACAAAAGGAGCAATCAGGATTATTCAGCAGGACATTTGAAGAAAAATGGTATTGTTCAGCATAAGGCTGTGAAAGTGTGGATAGGGAATGGTGGCCTTACCTGCAAGGTGTGGGATGACAGCCTGGAAAATAGTTTTGGGATCAAAATATAGTTTTGGGATAAAAACTACTGAAATATTAAAACACAGTTGCTGCCACAGCAGGTGGATATAATGTTGTCTTTGGAGATATATGCAATTGGGAAATGAAGGCTAGAAATTCCATGCTGAAAATTCAGTATAGGAATACATTTGTCCATGACCACAGGAAATATTTCAGAAAGGAGAAAAAGATGTGGAAATGGGGGGTTTAGGAGAGAGAGGCAAAAATTATCTTGAAATATGGAAATTGGACCTCTACTTTGTGGTGGTATTAGGAAATATTTGGATTAGCTGCAAATAAGAATTTTTGAAAGACTAAGACCAGGTGGCATGTTTTTTACCTGTCCTCATTCACAAAATATGACCATACTTCATCATAAAATAGTTCATTCCCCTAGAAAAGAAAGCAAAGCTTAACTGAATTGTCTTTCTCACTGCCTGCTTATTTCCAAAAGGAACTTAAGAATTAATTCAGGTAATTGTATCTAATAGCCCCTGTAGAGATGAACTTGGAAAGCATTGAAGGGATTTAATTTGTTCCCCTCCCTCCACATGGTCTCTTCCCTCTAGTATCTAGAGTGCCATTAGAGCACCAGTACAGAGCAGAGCTCTGTAGAAAAGAAAGGTAACAGGGAACTAGTAGTTATATGTCAGATCCAAACTTCAGGAATATGTGTTTTCAGTCATGTTGAAACAAAGCTATAAAAGAATTGGTGTCTCTTTTCAACTACATCTGAGCAAAGACAGGAGACATTTCTGGAAAAATGCTGTGAGTCAAAAGAGTTTGCGGGCACAGTAGGAGGTTAACATTACATACTAAGCAACTTGAGTTCCACAGGAGATCTTGATACATTTGAGCATTTTTAATCTTAAGTGTGGTGACTAAAGAGAAGCTCATTGTCCAATGAAGCATGTAAGAAACAGTACAATTCAGAAGTCCCAGTCAGAAGTAGCTCTGAAAGAGATGCCATATCAGGGAAAAATCAGCGTTTGCATACATCAGGGAGACTGGAATTGAGCAGGGATATTTGGCTGTGCTACTTCTGCTCAGTCACAGGTTTGGCACGTGACATTCACCGTGGCTCAAAGATGCACCCTAAGGTTTGAGTGTATCAGTGTCCTGGGAGGGCTTCACTTCCATCTGGTGTGCAAAGAAAGATTTTTACCTACTTGCCCATGCGTGAATGTTATGAAAAGCAGGACTGTGGGGAGCCTTGTCTGAAATACCAGAGAAGCTGTTCAGCCCTTGTTCTCACATTACACCTGTCACACTACAGTAGTCTTTCTAGGTGATAGTTTATGGCCTAGTATAGTTAAGTGTGTATAAATATTTTCAAGACTTTATAATGCTTCTCCAACATTTGCTCTGTTGTTTCTATTTGGCATTGAACTACACTCTGTTACAGAAGGGAATTTAGTTATACATTTGACAATCTTCTTTTCCATTTTTCTCGACAGCCCTGAAGAAAAACTTTTACTGAGTTCACAAAATGAAGAATGTAGATTTAAATTTCCAAGAATAATTCCTTCTGCTAAGTAAATATAATGCCAAGCAACTGTCTTTATTTTTCCCTTATGTTATTCCTTTTGCCCTTGTCCCTTAGGTACTAGTGATTCAGAGTGGCTTATAAAATATGAAGAACAACATTCAAAGTCTCTCAGAGAATAAACAGTATTATTTCCTGAAAAAACTGCACATTGACAATTATTGAGCAACAGTATGCCATTCACAAGATATAGAAACCCTAAAAATGAAGCTGACGTAATTGTGAGACTCCCACACAAACCCAGAGTGTAAGAGATTCACAGGTAGGACTCAGTTAAACACTTCTCAACCTTGCTACTCACAGACTACATCCCCAAGGAAAGGAAATATTTTGGGGTTTTTTTACGTAGGCTAATGACTCGAGCAACAGCTTCTCAATCCTAGCAGTCCTTTGCCTCTGGGAGTGAGGAATGTATGGTTTGACATTTAAATGTCCAGAGAACCAAAAAATTAATCTTCCAAGTAGATATACAGCAGAATTGCCCAAGTACCCAAAAGTGCTCAGTGCCTGGCATTTGCCATCTTCACTAAGATTTCTATTGCCTGGTAGCGCTTGGGAATCTTTTCTCACATGAATACCTGTGTCTCAAGCTGATTCTTTCTTTGTCTTCTTGTACTCTTCCTTTCTTTCTCTCAATGTTCATGGGACTTTCACCACTCTATTCATCCTCCTTTGCCATAGATGTAACTTTAAAAAAGGTGTGGGTTGTTATTTTGCTGATAACTCTCTCTCTCCTGCCTATCTGATTTGAATCAGCTGCTTTGTATTCTGTTTCTCTGCAAGTATCACTTCATGCAGGAAGGCATTTTGTTTTTTCTTTCTGATATATTGTTGTATTGTCAAACGTAACCTGAGCAAAATAGAATTCCAGAGATCTCCTACGGGAACTCTTCCTATGGATGTTATGGGTAGCAGCAGTATAATGTCCAAACAAGTGGCTTCAGAGTAGAATGTTAAGCAAAAACTCCCAAACTTCCAGCCACAAGCACCTAAGTAAGCAGGTATGACATTGTGATAAATGGAGAGCTACTTAAAACTGAGGAGTGTGGTTTTATCTGTCTTTTCCTTTCTGCTTCCCTGGTACACTAAGCAGGATAGCCTCTTACTGCCCTTTATTCTGTCAGGAACACCTTTTAGGATCTGAACTTGTCTGTCTACCATTTTTATAAAGTCTCACTGACTTTAAAATCACCTTTTAATCACCTCCCAGAGCTCTTCCACTATTCTCTATAGCTACCTTTTCTACTGTCTGTCATGTTTCTCCTCTGACTCCATCTCTGTGGGCTCACAGTTGATGAGAATGAAGCTGGTGACAAAGCACAGCATTCCTCCTGCTAGTATGCCGGCAGTACTTAGAGCAGTTAACAGCAGAGCAGTTCTCCGCAGCAGAGAAGGCAATTATTGTCCTGTACTCAGCACTGATGAGGTCTTCTTTAGGAAATTAGAAACAAACTAGAGAGTCCACAGGAGGAAGAAAGAGCAATTAAAGGTGAGAAAGTCTGTAATCAGAAAATCTTGAAAGAACACACTTTTCTGAGAGAGAGAAAAGGGAGTAAGTTATCCTTCCACTGTATATTTCTTAAGACAGTGAAGATTGTTAGCAGGCCCTGGGAGGGTGAGGCAGGTAACCTGCAGTGAAGGAGAGCTGCCCTCACCTTCATCTAACTGGTGTGTGGGTGTGCAGAGGTGCAGAACTGGTCAGGTTTTTGTCCTGCCAAAAAATGGGTAACCACCAAAATAATAGGGGCAGCCCAGCAATATCTCTCCTTAGCAAGCTGTAACCAAGCCCAATAGAGGAGCAACACTTTTCTGTCATGGTCTGGGAGCTTGTCACCAGGAAAGTACCACAGAGTCTGCTTGTGGGCTTGAGTATCCAAGAAGGTAGGGGCAGGGTGGGATAGTTTCCTGACCCTGTCTGGGTAGTGTGGGCTGGATCGCATCGTACAAAACATCAGAACAATTGAGTTTTCACCTGCATGCAAATTTAGTGTGTTCACTTTACCCTTCAGTATAATTGGACAAAAAACCCAATTTGAAGCAGTGCCCATATTGCAATTAAGGCGCAGCTCCAGTGTTTCATATAAAAGCTTAAGCAGTATTTTGACAGGGTTGACAGTGATCCGGTCTAAAAAAGCTGCCCTGACCCCACAGCTGCTTTCTGCTTCTAGCCTGCTCCTCCACCACCTCCCCAAACAAACTTTTGTGATTTGTCTGTGTGACTCCTTTTGAAAACTCAGCACAGATTGCCCTTTTCCGACTCCAATGAGAATGACAAAATCTGCTTTCCGGAACTGCAGAAATAATCCTCCTATGCTTGTTAGAAAGTCCCTGAAATAAACGGCCAGGGTAGGAGGCTGGAAATCAGCTTCACTGAGGAGGCCTGCCTTTGGAAACTTTCTGCAGAAGTGCTGTTTTTAATTGGATAGGGTTATGAACTTGCAGACATCACATGCTGCCCACAGCTGGTTAATCTGCTGCACTTTTTCTGGTGAGATTTTAAGAGTCATCCGAGCAGGAGTATGCACAGCTCTTGAAAAGGCTCTGTGTATGTAACTTGCTTCATCATCAATTCCTGCACAGCTGTAGAGAATGCCAGGACTGCTTCCAGCCCCCCGTAACATCAGCAAGAAAGAATCCTGTTCAGCTTTGCTGCCTATTTCTGCAACTCCAGAGCCCTCAGCACTTTCTGCCCCTTGCAGACCAAATGTTGCTGTCACATGTGTCACATTATGCTATATACTGATCCAAACCCCTGGTGATTACTCCTTGCTAAGGACAGAGCATTAAAACCTGACACAGAAAGAGAAGGAGAGAGCACACTGATCTTCTATCATGTTCATTTCCAGCAAGGTTGAAAGAGGTGCTGATGATCATGTGTGGCTGCTGGAGAGCCCTACACTAGTCATACAGGATTGTTTAATTGCACCCTGCCAAATTCTGATCACTCAGTCATTTAAAAGTAACTGAGAAAGCACAATGACCTTTCTAGGCCAGTAGCATTTCTGGCAAAATGAACTCCATTTTTAGATTTCAGTAGGAGGGATGCTGAAACATAAAATGAGGATTTGCTGCACCCAGGGTCAAGTTGCCCAGTTTCTCTTGACCAAAAGATCTAGCATTTTACCCGCTACCTTCTCCCATATCGTATGGGCACACAATGGAGGGAGAAATGAACTCTTTTTTCTCTCCTTATTGATCCAGCTGCATCTTCTGTGGGCAGTGGGGTTGGCAGAGAGAGGATACAGGGCTTGTGTGATAAAATCCTCATTTGTTGATGGCAAACAGAGTGTAACTGTTAGAATCCAAGCATCTTCTGTGGATACAGGCTGGTAAATGTTTCCATGTGATTCCATATGTTTGCTTCATACATAATTAATAGCAAGTACAAGGAAACAACAGGCATTTGCTTTTACTCATAAAAGATATAAGTTAAAGGATTAGTTTTCAAAAATGCCACTGGGAATTAATGACTGTATGGATGTGGTAAAGTGTAACTAAAGTATTTGAGGATTTGAAATAGATTTGAAATAGATTTTGATAACAATGCGCTTTTATACTAAGTAAGAATATAGTTTCTGTATAAATAAAGGTAATCGCTTAACTACTGTTATTCTCTTCCTGTCTACAAAAGCTATTGTTTATTTAGGAGTGAAGAAAATAAGGAGTGGCTGGTGATGTGTGCAATATTGCAAAACAAAAAGACAGTTGGAAAGAATATGTTTGCTAATGAGTAAGATGTTGAGTGATTCACAACAGTAAACAGTCTCAGCTCTCCTTTCATGTGAAAAAAAGAGTGGTAATATGATGGCTTTGTGTGTGTATTGTTGAGAGTGAGGGAAGGGACCACATGCCTTTGTCCCAAAGAAGAAATTTTTGATTTCTCAGCTGCACTCTGAGTTTCTTGCAAGAATTCCTGGCAAAAATTACTTAGAAATCACCATGTTTGTATATATATATCATTCTGCAGTTCAGAAGACTGAATTTCTCACCATCAGTAACTGTCTTATTTATGCTTCAGCATTGTACAGTAAAATTTCTTCTGAGTATGTTGGATAGGTCAAGCATAGCCAATAGCAGGGCTTTCTGGCAAGGACAATCACTGCATTTGGAGACATAAAAGTAATATCCCCCCTCCTCCCACTTTTCCACACTGGGCTGCAGGGCAGTGCTTGAACTGGTGTTATTCTGCTGAAACACGTCCTTTACTGTCTTAGAGGTGCTGGGAGCATCAAGTGCTTTGGGAGAATTTTCTTACATTCTCTCCTCTTCTCTGCATTCATCTGCTAAGGAGGCAAAATGGGAAAGAAATACCATCAACTGTGTGTCTGGGAGATATAGACTCAGCATCTTTTATATATAATTAGGATTTGAGTGGTGGGTTTTAGGAGCAAAGGTTTTAAGGAGACTGTCATTCAAACTGACTATCTCTACAGTCTCTCCTCCTTCTGAACAATTGCATAACAGCATTTAGCAAAGCCTGGAAGCATGAAAAGCAGCTACCCCTCTCTGGAATACTTTCCTCAATGAGATGTCCACCAGTCACTCTGAAGAGCCCAGGGTGGCAACTGACACACCTTATACTGCTCATCTCAGTGTTGAATGCTACATTGAACAACCAACAGGAGGTTCAGTGAGACCTGGAGATTGAAGGCAGGTCTGTCAGAATGCCAGGAGAATGTGTGCCATTGGTTCCCTAAATGATCTGGCATGGTTATACAGACTTTTGAAGGACAAAGCCAAGTCTGCTGACCTAGCAATATGATCATACATTGATGTGCCTATGCATGTTTCTGAAGTGTCTGAAATTCCCCCTTCTCTGTGCCTTACATCTAGCAATTAATTTTCAGGAGACAGAGCACTGTGCATTCAACAATGACAAGTTTCTCATGAGTGACCTAAGAGTGCTTCACATGCTGAGAACTTTACCTATCCTTCATAAAATTTCCGGCTCAGCTGTGCTAAATATTAAAGGCCATGACCTTTGTGGAAACTTTTGCTTCCTCTTAAAAGATTACATACTAGAACTTGAAGCTGTTCTCATGCTCCCACTTTCCCCAGTGGTGTGAAAGGGTCCCAGGAATGGTCATTGAGGCAGGGGTTTTGCTTTGGATATTCCAACCTGACTGTGGAGATATTTTCCACAGGCAGGAAACCTCATCTCCTGAGAACCCAAGGGATGCCACAGGTGTAAAAAAGAGAAGGCAAGTACCCGTTCTCATTGCCAGAGAGCTAGTGGCTAGTGGCTGCTGCCTTCCCTTGCAAGGCTGGCAGCCTGCTTTTCTACTGGCAGTCTGAGTCTGCTGCTAGTGTATGGCTTACACCTCTAAGCGCAAAGCTGTAGTAGCTGAGCAGATTTAGGAGGCAGGATGGGATCCAATTACCTTTTTTCAGTGTAAAATTTCAGCAGTGGAACTGGGTTTGTTCATTGTTGGTACTAATTTTAAGTTTAGAAATATTTTTCCTTTATCGGAGTACTGGTAGTGAATTCTTGCACCAGATATAGTAAGTGCTGGTGCTTTCTAATTAATGATACTTTAAATCATACTTCTAGAAGGACTTCACCTAGCTTTTATATGCTGAATCAACTCCTCCACTAGAACCCTTTCTTCCCCTTCTCTTCTTGTCCCCAGCCCCATCTTCCTCATCAATATCCTTCCTCTTTTCACCTTCCCTCTGCATTGGTGAGAAGAAGCATAACTCTCACAAACTTGGGTGGTAAAAGCAGATGAAAACTGCACTGCCATTGTGTTCACCACCTACCTTTCACAGGTCAAGGACAGTAGCATGAGGTTATATTAAGAAAACACAGGAAGAAGTGGCTGTGAACAAGCAACCCTGAATTTGTATGCCTTGTACTGCTGGAGAATCCATGTGGGAGTTCCTGGTGGAGCTAGTTAGCTTGTCTGTATTTGGTGATTGTCTTTTCTGTTGCAGTTAGAGCAGTGACTCTGCTTGGCTGTGGCACTGGGATGGCCATGGCACAGCCCACCAGTCTCAACAGAATGACTGAAAGGTGAGACAAGTTCTTTGTCACACAACTCTCTGTGTGGTACAAACATTTTACCTGTTTCTGTGCTTCAGGGCAAAATCTGTGTTTCCTACTGTGGCTCTCTTAGGCTGCATACAAAGGTATGTAAGTCAGTGCAGTGGGAGAGAAGGGATCCCTGCCACCTGTGCAAAGAGCGTGCTTTCTAGGTAGCAGTAACCTTCAGAGATTGGTTCCATGGGTGGAGATCAAGGATAAAAATTTCATCCATTTGGCAGATTACAGCATAGCTGTACAATCTGGAGAGCATCCAGATTTGTTTTGAAAGATAAAAAAGAAAGTTTCTTCCCATCTAGTCTCTTCTTATCCTACTGCCAGGTATTCTGGCAGTCTGACAGAGAAATAATAGTCATAGGAGCAGCAGTGATGCAGTAACAGATGCAAAAGCTCAGCACACTGCCAGAAGAATCTGACACATGCTTTCCTGGATGCTGGTCATGGTGTTTGGTATATCCCACATACTGTGTAACAAAAACCTTTAGTTTCCAAAGATGTTGGACTATTAATGCCATCTCCCCATGCATCCGTCTTCTGCCAGCCTTGCTGTCTTTGCTGTTTTACCGTGCTTGGTCTGCAATTCTTGGGTATAAAAAGGAGTGCTGTTTTCTGAAAAAAACTAGCTCTGGTCAAGCTATGACTTGCTTTGACCCAATATCCCTGGCATAGCCTGTTTGTCCCACAGCTGTCATCTAGCTTTAAAGCTGGTCCATGTTTTAGATTGGTGATTTCCTTTGGGGCTCTGAGAAAAAGGTGTCTCTCCCACCCTACCAAATAATGACTTCTTCATGTCTTGATGATTATGCTTTCCACAGTGGAATGATGTACCTCTTCCCTGCTGACACAAATGTTGTACAATCCTTAAATATATGGCCAGAGGTGCTTGGACAGCAGACTCCCAGCCCTCTCCAAGTCACTCTCAATGGTTTTTCTGCTCTACTCTTTTTAATTTCTCCTTGGCTCTTCAAAAAGTCTTCAGTTTAGCACAAAATTAGTTTAAAGAGAAAAATAGACATTGAATGCTTCTCACCTTAATCCTAAGTGGGAAACCTGAGCTGTTGCAGTGCTGTAGATAATTTCTCTGTGGATTCTGTTGCGTGAAACTGCTCATGGGTAAAAAAACAGCATTCCTTTTAAATCATTTTCACATCACAGTCATCACACCTCTCCAAAGCACTGCAAAGCTTCACAGAGTTCCATGTTTAGCAATAGACAGTACAAGCCTGTTGATGTTAGCTGCCACTGTGCAGAGATAACTTGAGAAAAGCATCATCATTCTTTCTCTGTGAGGTCTTTAGTCAACAAAAAATTTTGTACTTTGTTTCCTCTTCTATGAACAGCACAAATGTGGATATGCCATGCAGGAAGAATCCATGAGGGTTAAGCGGTTTCTGTCTGCATAATGTTGCATAAGACTCAGTAGCATTCTAGCTTATTCTAACGAGATAAATATAGATTTGCATATATGATGGGAATTTTAATCTCTGCAGTATGATTTTCAAGGAAATTTGTCTTTAGATGGTCTTACAGATGTTTCATGCTTTCAGCTTTATTGTGAAGTGTCTGCATTTTTACTCTGGGATAAAAGTCATGTCATAACCAGGAAAACAGCTTCAATACCTCCTTTGAGGAGTTTGTGCTTGCTTTGAAACAATTCTATCTTATCCTGAATGATGTGGTAGTGTATTATCATGCTACTTTTTCAGAATAGCTAAAATGCTGTTAGAGGTGAAAGAAATGGCTGCCCTTTTAATCCTTTTTGTGAGAAAGGCATTGATACCTTTCCTCTATCTTAAGGCAGATGTAGTCAATAGCACCAAAAAGGACTGAAGAAATAATGCAGACGTGAGCTAAGTGTTTGAACTGTATTTCTTTCAGAAGCCTGTTTGTCAGCAGACTATCTCTGAATAGCCATTGCCAGGAAGAATATTATGCTTGCATGGAAGTTATACTTTGAAACAATGGCTATAGTGTAAGAAGAATCTATGAAAGTTCTCTTATGTTCTTTTACTCTCTTTTTTCCAACTTGGTCTGCACAAACTTGGTGTCAACAACTTTTCACTGTATCATAATCTTCATTCTGATAAATAGGGCACTTTGGGTAAAATGTTAAAAAATTTTGTTTCATGAAGCAGCAAGATCTGTTTCTAGGTCTTTGTTTTGTTTTCATGTATCAAGAGGTTTCTCACCTTCCCTATAACAGGTCCTTTTGCAAGGGCACATGCCAGTAACTCATCAAAGCAGTGGGATTCCTAGTCAACATGTGCCTCAGATATACTTTTTCTGAAATATACTTGGGTTACCTGCTCTTCCCTGTCTCCAGCTGCATATCAGTGCTATGTGAAAGGGCATCAAAGCATGATCACCAAGTACCTGCAAGTATCTGCTCCATCACAGCGCCCATCACACTACCCTTACACAAAAGGATTGTGTAAGAGCTGAGAAGGCTCTCTGCTTTAGGGTATTGGACATGTTTACTGAGACAGGGACATGCTATTCCTGCACCCAGACACGTGCCCATCCCTTTCCTTGAACCCTGAACCTCACTGGGCATTGAGTCCTTCTTCCTATGACTATCCAAGCTGGAGATTTAACAAAAGGGCTGACTCAGTAGGATGCCTGCTCTGAGACTGTTGATGGTTTTAGGTTATAGTCCTGTGACTTCTTGGGTTAGAGAAAGGGTGTATAAGAATGAGATAAACTCTAGTAAGACCCTGTTGTCAATGCTTGATAACATTTCCTGTATCACTTTCCTTAAATGTTGTCTTCATGCTCCGAAGACATGTTGCAGCCCTGGAAGGACATGCATGGGTGTGCAAGTTACTGCACATTGCTGTGTGTAGACATCTGATATCGGGGAATTATTCTCTCCCTGTTTTTTCCCTTCTCCCCTTCCTTTATGTAACCTGACATAAAAACTGCCTGTGAAAGGGTATGTGGAAGGCTATATATGCATGTTAGTTCATAAAATCAAAAGCAAGGGATGGTAAAACTAATCACACACACTTAGATA
>VWYI01038434.1:14542-38493 GCA_013399455.1 Anthoscopus minutus | reverse complement strand
ATGCTCCTCACTGTTGTGAACCAACATGCATCACACATTTCTAAGATGACTCTCCACAGAGCAATGGTGCAAATATGCCAACATTTAAAAGTTAAATACAAATGGATCCAGATGAAAGTCAATCACAGAGGTCCCCATCTGTCAAATATATGTGTACTTAACTTTTTGCAAATGAATATTAACAGGGAAGTTAGCTGGATTATTTATGTAAAATTAACCACATATGCTGAAGCCCATTTGTGTCTTTTCTTTCTCTCAAAGGATGTGAAAATGAATATTCATAAACTCTGCAAAGAAGTTTTGCAAAGATGTCTATGTGCTTAATTTTTAAGGTCTGTGAAGTCAAAGTGTGTGTGTCTATAAAATGTAAACTAATGCAGAAAACTTGGCAGAATCAGTCCAGGTGTCTAAGCAGGTGTATTTATAGTATCAAACCACACTGGTTTATTCAGAAGAAAGCCATTGTTTGAGTGACTTTTTAAGCTGAAAAGGCTCTGGGAATTTGAAAAGGCAATGAAGTTCCAAGTATTATTAAAAGAAAAATAGTCTTCTACCAACTTCCTATTAATTTTAATTGTATTACACCTCATTCTTAATTCAGATGAGTTCAACTCATCACTGTCTGAAAATCCATAGGGTGTTTATTTTCTCCCATGAAATGTATTATTAGCACATCATATTTGAGTCTTTGCTTATTACAGATAAGTCTTTTCTCTCTTCAGAGATAATTTAATATTCAAATAGTGTATACTTGCGCAACATGATTTAATTCTGCAGCTTGTTTGTGTTTGAAAGGCTAATGTTTCCAAATCACAATTTAAGGGTGCATGTACCAAGGCAAATTACAGTTTCCCAAATGAATCAAGCTGTGTAAATTATCAAAATACATTGACATGCAAAGGAAAGTTCTTAGCTGTCATAAGTTAGGTGGCCAGATAAGAGTGGGGAAACAAGCAAATCAAGAAAAATAGGAATTTTCCTAGACGGATTTCCCTACAGAGCAGGTAGAATTGCAAGACTTGTGTAAATCACTGCAGGGAGAATGGAAAAAACAGTTTGTAGTTATTTATCCTCATAACTTTACCCTCATTCAAAAAAAGAAATTCCACATGCCTTCTATTTTAAGGGAAGATGTTGGCACTTAGGTCCCTGCCATCAATCAGGTGATCTGTCACTATTATCCGCAGCAATTCAGCTCCTCTCTGCCAATGCAGACTGTGCATATATAATCTTGTTTTTCTCTGGCAGAGGTGGTTCTAATATTTTGCCAGGGATTTCTGTGGGAGTGGTATATGGATATTTAGCCAAAACTACTTCTCTTTGATGGGCACAAAAAAAGACCATTAAGAATTCGCTCCAAATATTTATTGGGTCCTGGAAAATACTGAGGCCAATCCTACTTTTGTAAGGCATTGGTGTTTTTGCAAGAGGCTTGTGTCATCAACTGAAGCTAGCATAAATAAGCCTACAGTGATTACAGCATGTTGGCACAGCAGAAATTGGGTCAACTTTAGAAACTTTAAGTATGGTACAAATTCTATTCTAGGCTTGAGTTATTGTCATACTCAGTGGTAAAGAATTATGGTAAAGAATTTATAGATTAACTACTGAAGTAGTTTCAGGGATTTATAACCATGAACTGTCTCAGTTAGGACCTTTCACTCGTTTATTGGTTACTTTTTGAGAGATTCTTAAAAAAAAACTTGTGGGGGTGCATAAGGGCACAGCAATGCACTTAATCTGAAGCTGGTATAGGTTTTCTGGTACTTTGTGATATCACTTTGGTTCTGTAAGTTCTTATCTGCTTAGACAAGGCTGGCAGAATGTAGTGTAATCAATTATTAGTGTATTACTTCTCAGTCAAAATAATTTTTACTACAGGCTGTCAGTTGCTTTCAAAAGTGGAAATTATGATGGTCAGCAGTACTTGGAAGCTGATAACTGACATTAGAACTAACAGAGGAGGACAGGATGTTCTCCAGCATTATTTATTTGAAATTCCATGTTGTTTTCAACTCCATTCATTCCTTCTCTCAACACTTCAGCAGCTGATGCTGAGCAACATGGAAACTTTAACTGGATGGCTGGTGTACATTTTATGGTTGTTGTTGTCAAAGAGTAGTTCTGTTGGCTTCTTTTAAAAAATTGTAGAGGACTAGAAATTACAATGATGAGGTGTGCACCTTCTTTGGCTACTTTAAGGAAAAAACAAACACAACAACAAAAACCCAAACCAGACAAATGGCAAGAAAAACAACCAAAAAACCCCAAAACTAACACCAAACAAAAAAACAAAATAAAACAAGGCAAAAACACATACACTCAAAACCAAACCAAAAAAACCAAAATAAACACCCAAGCCGAAACAAAAAAAAACCCATCTCACAAGCACAAGAAAATTAAATGCTAGGCACCTCTCTATATCCTGGAGTGTCAAAATACCTCTGAGTATGGTTAGAAAACATTGCATCGCATTGGTAGAAACAATTCTAGTATGTGAAAGGCTTTTGGAAACTACAGATGTGCTGATGTGACTTCACTCATCTGTTACCATAAATACTCAACCTCAGACATCATAGACTTGCTCTCTGATTTCAAGGACATTTTCTGTAACCCACTGTTTATATAATACATGTATGAAATTCTGATTGTAAGTGAATAATACAATTTTAATTTGCACCTACTGGAGAAGTTGATTTTGCCCTTGTTGCACAGTATGGATTGACTCTCAGGAGAATGTTTATTTCTTACCAACTTGATGTAGGTTGAAATCGTGGAGTTTTTGTGTTTCTTGTTTTCTCATTACATTCCACTCTTTTCATGGCTCAGTCGGTAAAATTATAACTCCTAGAGTGAGGTATGACATGTGTCTAAGCTGGAAAAATCCAACCAGCAATTTTGTTTTCTGTAGTTTAAATATGAGACTGAATAGATTAATTCTGTTGTTTGATAATAGATTTCTGCAGTGTTGGGGCCAAGGAGAAGAGAAATTTCATCACTTGTTCCTTGTTGTGTGCAAAACTACCTGGTCTGTGCCTGTCAGGTGATTTCTGGCTGTTGCCTGTGTCATGTCCTCCCATCCCTCCCTTTTTGTATCACACTATCCCAACTGAAATGTCAGTACTCTCTGTTATCTTTCCAGGTTGAATTTAGTTGGATCTTTAAAAGGGAGAGACACTGTTAAGTCTTAAAAAGTTTGGGTTTGTGCTGATCGTATCCTCTCTTGTGATGAGGCTACAGCTTAATCTTTACAGGAAGGTGTTTCCTGGTCTTTCCCATTCAGAGTCTTCATTATGACAGACTTCCTACAGCTACTACAGAACCACAGTTTTCTGCAACTTCAGTAAATGTACCTTTAACTATGATGTAGTCTTGCTATCATATTTCAATTTAATATGACCTTCACTGTAAGTTTATCATAGTTAATTCTCACTTTGGAAATGCTTCTTGATATGAGTCATTGATAATGTGCATACCTGCACAAAAATGCCCATCTCTGTATGCTTCATTATTTTGTAACATACTAAAATGACCGAATTTGACATGTGGAAAAAAAAATCAAAAGAGAAAATAAAATATCCCTCTGAATTACAGACTTCAAAGGAAATCCTACCTGCATTGGTATTAGTTGAATTTCTGCTTTTCGACACGCACCTATTCTGAATTATTGAGTGCTCCAACAATTTATTTTTCTCATTCCCTCTTTTTATTTTTTTAAATGTGGAATCCTATATCTATTTTTACAGAGTTATGAGTTTATTCTCAGAGTATATTTAAAATTGTTCTTTGGCTCTTTCTGCTGAGCCCTTTCTTGCTTCCTTGTCTCATCAAAGTCTCTGAAAGCAAATGCATTAACCCTTTGTTGCCTACAGTCCAGCTATTTGTAAGAGTAAATTTACTCTTCTTCTTCCTCAGGAGAGAAATAGCATAGTGTGTTGCTTCATTCTGCTTTCCAGTATTTATATTGCATAAATGCACAGATTTCTAACTTCAAGAACAATCAGAGAACTGTATGTCAGAGTCCCCCAGCCAAGGGATGGAATATATTATTCTTACATGAGAAACATAAGGAGAGTCTAGCTTGTGCAAATTCCTAAATATCACAAATACTTTTCTGAGATTTATGTGTGCATTTACTCCTTAAGGAAGTTTCTGGAGTACACTGAAGGTTAGGACCTAAGAAAAAACCAAAGGATATGTGATGGCCTAAAATGGGATCCAAATTTTTCTCAGTAATTTCTACTGTGGTTTATTACAAGGAAGTAACAGTGATACTTGCTGAAGAACGAAATTAAGTTTTAGGAGCACTTGGGATGCAATTTAAAATCTTGTCACTGAATAATTTGTTTTTAGATGGATTAGGCTACAGCAGTCCAGAAGGATGGGAATTGTCAGGTTTTGAAGAATGTTGGAATTACAGGGCAGTGTGGCAGAGTGGCCTAAGCAACACTCTAGGAAACAACTCTTTGGTCCTTTGATAAACAATCCGTCTCAAGTTCGCAGGGAGGGTGTTGTATGGGAAGCTGTGGTGTGTGTATCCATTGAACTGTCCAGACCTCACACTCCCTGTGTGGGTACATCCAGTGCACATGGAGTGTGACCACACAGTTGCTTCGAGTATCTTGTAACAATGTCTATCCCAACCAATTGGACAAAATACCTGCTGGTAGCTGCTCCCTTCCCGAGTGGAAACAAAGTCCAAGCAGCTCTAAAGGCTGCTTCCCCTCCATTGTGTCCAGGATCCATGCAATGACTGGTTTGGTTTGCTTGGGTATTTGATTTTCATTTGAACTCACCCTTTCAAATATTTATCTTTAAGAACTCTCTTAATTTTGGTCTCTGTCTCAAACTTTCTGATTTCTAATGTGCTTGTATTGACTTTATTCTGGTAAGGCTTAACTAAAGGAAGGTGTGTATGGCTGTTATTCATTTGCCTTTGTATGAAAATATTTAGGATATACACTCTTAATTACTAACTTTCCTTCACTTGGAATCTCTTGGTAATGATATTTTGAGGTGGGAGATGTTAATCCCTTTGTTGAGATCAGCCATATATTCTTTTCCTCAGATTATAATTATTTTCTTTTTATAAATTACCACAGTGCTATTGAATGTGCCTTGGTGAGGGAATTTGCACTTTGGCTGGCAGGGAAAATGTTACAGGTGTGAACTGTGATGTGTAATAATCTTGATAAGAGCTGTCTGATTTATTTTTGACAGTTTTTCATCAAAATTGTGCTCTTATTGAAGTTGAAATGTTAGCAGAAATGAATTATTCTGACAAACTTTGAAAAGAAAAAAGTTTAAACATTAACTTTTGACAACTGATTTATTTTCTATTGACTTGAACTTTTCATATTAGCTATCAGTATACTTAACATCATATGCACCAAAAAATCTGCATTTAAGCTTTTGTTCATCTTTTCATAATCCCTTTCTCTAGTCTAAGGCAAGTTTAAGTAAAACTTTGTCATTCCTGGAAGATACCCCCCAAACCATCCTTAAAGTGTTCAGGTCTTTTACCTCTGCACGTGGTCTAGTCTATTATTTTCAGATTATTTCCAACTCAGAGCAAAAATAAGTGTTCAGTTTTCAATTTTAGGGTAGGAAAACTTTCACCTGTAGGCCAGATCAAGAACAACATCTTGTTCTTCCCTTTTAGGCAGTGATTCCTTTATGTTGTGCAAGCTGACTAGAGCCAGATTTACTACAATTTAGTACAGTCTTCGAAGGTCTTGGGTTTTGCTGGGAGACTAAAAAACCCCAAACAAACAAACACAGAATTTTTTTTCTAGGAGTAAAAGATGCCTTTGCTTTGTGGAGCTCTTTGTTAAAATTAGCCTCATTTATGTGTGTAAAATTATCATTGAAGTATTAATAGACATTCAAAAATTTGATTCAGGATTTAGGTTCCAGTTTTCTCCAGCAAGGTATAAGGTTAAGTGCACAGTTCAGCATTTCCCGTGATTTTCTTGCTGTCTTTAATCCTTCTATTTACACTCTGTTATCTTCTGCCTGAATCTGGTTAATTCCCCTCTTTTTCTTTGTGTTGCTTTGCACAGCTATCCTGAGATGATTCCTTTTGGAAATCAGTGAAATTAGTTTGATTTGGTTTTGTCATTCATGAAAAGCTCTAATTAGACAAACTGTTACCATCAATACTTAGAGTTGCACAATTGCAGCTCTAGGAATTCTGGTTCTGAATGAGCCTTGCAGGTTCAGAGGTCTCCTGCATTTCTGGGACTTTGCTGGAGACTCCACTAAAGGAGTGGAGAGAATGAACATAAACCCTTGACTTCAAGAAATTTTTCACTGTAGCATAAATTCAGCCCCCAGTGAGCCAACGTGAAAACCTAGGAGGAAAATCATGAAATGAGACATTATTAACTCTGTATGGCTTTTTTCTACCTGGTGGAGTAAGGCTGCAGAAATCCTCTTTGACACAGAAATTTTCCTGTGTGTGTAATGACAGATTCACTGCGAGGCAAGCATATAGACATGGATTACAAAGTGCATGTTACATTTAGGTTGGTGAGGTAGATGATTCCTTCATAATTTATGTATCAGTCAGTCATAAGTGAATTCTCAGACTGCATCTTTCTGAGCTGATAATGAAAGTGCTTCTTTATGCTACCTAAGGTGAATCAGCACATCATCTTGCAGACTTTAAAAAACAACCTAATGGCTAATCTTCTGTAGTCATGTAGGTAATTTTTCTAAGGCCTAATATTTGGCATTTTACAAGTGTTGATTAGCAATCTCTACCACTACATCTGCTTGTGTGTCTGGTAGACTTCAGGGTGGTTAAATCTAGGTTGGATAGCCTGCTGCATATAGGATGTAAATACCTCTGCACTATTAATTTTAAACGAAGTAAATGGTGGCTACACGAAAGGATTCAGGGAAAAAAAAATAAAACTGATGTCAGAATGAAATTCACCTAAATCAAAAGATTGTGATTGTTTTAAATTTTAAGTTATATAAATAAATTTAATGTATGGAAATTTGTTTTTAATAACTGTGCTTAATTTTCCAACGCAAAAATTAAATCAGCTTTTTTGAGTATGCACATGTAGGAGCAGACATGATTTTGCATCTTCTTATAGAAGATAACTGGCATTTTTAAGGCTGTTGAAGAGCTCTAGGTTATCTTTAAAATCAGAATTAATGCATATTCTAATCCCCAGCATGCCTTTGAAAATATCAAACAGCATTTATTAAGTGGAGAAGTATAAACATGAGGTCACATTTCTCTTTCTGTAGCCATTAACAGATCAAATTAAGAAAACAATTTCTCACCATGAAACAGAAGAAATCATTATATTTCTGTTTTCACTCTACCTAAAATTAGGCTAACTTGTCCTGATGAAATACTTCTAGTTTTAAAGAAAAAATGATTGAATTAATCCAGATTTTTAGGGCATGCATCACTCTATCCCAGGTGCTGCTGAGGAATGATGAAGATAATTGCTTTGACTTGATCATTTGCCTTTTTAGTACAAATGATATTATGTTTAGTATTAATTCAGGATGACCTGGCATTTATGTAATCAGATTGAACAGATGAAAAGGAGAAAAAAAAATGCAATCAGGCCAAAGCAAAAACTCATTTTTATTAACCTGTAGTGTAACCATTTTCTGGAGGTGGAAAATATTGCAACAAAATAGAAATGTTCCTTTTTTTGAACAAAATAAAACTAAATTTATTTGAACTTTTATATTATAGGAGCACTAATTGGATATGTTCTGCTTTTTATGGCTGAGTATTAACCCTGAATACTTCTCTTTTATTTGGTACTATTAGGAGACAGCTATGCTAGTGATCAGAAAGTGATAAAAATGCTGTCTGTTCATAAATTCATTATTTTGTGTGTTAAATTTTTACACAGAAATATTAATTGAAGCTTAATGTAATTAAGCAAAATATTAAAATGGAAGTAATAGATTATAGTGGATATTTAGCAGTATTTTTGTTTTGGGCAATCTCTAAACTTGTCCATCTGTTCTGATTTCAAACAAATCCAATTATGAAATGCTGGAATACCTGCAAGTGTAGTTCCCAAAAACTCCAGTTCATTTTCTTGTCACTGCAGGAGACATTTGTTATTGGCAATCTCAGAGGAAAGCTATAGTCTTGAGAGGGAAATGAAAAAGGTAATTTTCATTAAAATACAAAACTTGCATAAAAATTTGAGACTACAGCCAATTCAGTCATGTAAATAAAGCAGATGTTTTCTTGTGATAAAACCAGGAAAAACATGGCAGAGAATTAAAAGACCTGACTTTTTATGCTTGCTTGAATGATTATGCAGATTGCAGGCCAGTGAAACAAATCCAGAGCACATTCTTACTAATCCTTCAACATCTCCCTCTGTATTGGGGTTTCTAAATGGGCTTGACCACCCATGACAGGCAGCTCATTTCTCACATTACAAATGATGATCCATGTACAGTCAATGACAGAGAATGAAGTCCATCAGAAATTGGAACAGTGGCTCAAGGACTTCAAACCTCACTTCTAGGAAACATTTGGATGACATTTAAAAATCTAAGTACATCTGATTTCAGGCGGTAGACGTTTTGAGGAAAAAAAAATCAGTGAGGCCAGATGTTTTTCAAAATGTTTTGAATTGTTCAGAAAGAGACAGACATTTTGGAAATTTTTTCAAAAATAATGACTGGGTTTTCCATGAAAACCGATTAGGGAATACTTTCAAGCAGTACTGCTCAATATGTGATTCTTTGTTACTTAAGGACTGTGTGTGAAGGATCATAGAACTATTTGGGTTGAAAAAGGCTGAAAATGTCAAACCACTATCTTAGTGCTACCGCCACTAATCCATATCCGTAAGCACCGTGTGTTTTAAATATTTCCAAGGATGATGATTCAACCACTTCCCTGGGCAGCCTGCTGCAGGAACCTGGCCTGGGTGGAGACAGCCCCACTGCCAAAGGACTCCTCGAGGTTTTGGCTGAGTGCTGGGAGGCACATCAGCAGAAAAGGCAGCAGGTTGTTCTTCAAAGAAAAAAGGGCAACAAGATAAGAAATATATTATTCTTGAAATGAAATCCAGTGCTTTGTCTCCATGGATTCACCAGATGTGGATAAAATTAAAAGCACTAATAGCAGTTGGAGAGAGAGGGTGTGTTGCCCCACACAAAACAAAAGGTGAACATGGAGACTGAGATAAATAATGCATTTATACATGTTTTTGAAGGCCAAACTCCAGTTACTTTATCACAGTCTTGAACTCAATT
The DNA here is from genome assembly GCA_013399455.1 of Anthoscopus minutus. Lineage (NCBI taxonomy): Eukaryota > Metazoa > Chordata > Aves > Passeriformes > Paridae > Anthoscopus > Anthoscopus minutus. The sequence goes on along the minus strand of VWYI01038434.1, from coordinate 29,235 downwards.
CATTCCTTTTCCTCCTGTTAATTTTTAGGACCAGCTATGATGTTACCTAAACAAAAAAAGCTCAACAAAAAAAGCTTCAATAAGACTGCATTCACATATTTTATTTAATTGTTCACTTGCTGGGGCCAAGGTCTAAAATGCAGAATCTGGTATCAGAAATACCAGATATGTGTGGTATAAATTTCAATGGCAAAAAGCTGTTTTAACTGGTGTTAATAGAACCTTACAAATCTGAAAAAGCATGTCTCGCACATGCCATTAATGGATCTAGGTGTACACAGATAACATTTTAAAAAAAATTCTGAAAGAGGACTATAGAAAGTCTCACCTTTCAGACTTATCAGTCAAATTTGTCTTTATTGTATAATTACAATGGCTATACTTTCCCTCCCTTCATATATTTTTTGAAAATAAAGCAGTGGCCTGGAACTGGAATAATTGGAAGTCAGTTTTCTGTTCCACCAACAGCAGCAATAATAGGCTCTCAGTAACACATTTATTTTTGGCATAAATTCATTTAGAAAAACAGATTACATATCTGAATGGTGAAAAGACAAAGGAAGAGCAGGATAAGTTTGTTTTCACTTTTAGAAGAAAATGGAAACGAGAGGATTGTTTAACCCCTAGCACTGTCAACTGTTTATCAGATTATTCTCTTGGGTAAAGTATGACAAAGATTAGCCTGTAAATAGAATATTTTATTATGAGTTTAACAGGTCCTTCAGATATATAGGCATAACTAAAATCAAGGGTTTATGGATTTCTCTGGAACCTTATGAAACACTTCCTATCATTGATATCAATACATTTTGAAGTATTCCAGGTTTGGTTTTTTTTATGAGGATGTTTTTAAACATAAGGATAGTATTTTTAACTCTGACCACCAAGTATGACCTTTCAAAATATATTTCCCTTGGAGTGCCACAGAGGAAGGTTGAAAACCCAAAAATCTCTGTAAAAAGAAAAACTTTTAGGAAATTTCAGAGCATGACATTGTTTTGCTGAGGACTTGGTGTGACAGCTATGTTTTCCATTATATATGTTCTTTGTACTATATTACGAAGGCCATACATCATATTTTATGTATTAGATAACTAACAGTTGCTAGTCACCTGATACTATTAAATTGAAATATTTTGCCATGTCAAATGCCATATTTAATGTTCATAGATGTTGTTCCTTATATATCACTTTTTAAAATTAAACAGATCATTGAAACGGCTCTAATTGTTATGGATAGGAATAGAAAAATAAATATTTATTTCAGAATAGCTCTTTAGAATTTGTATTTTATTCTAATTTATAAGAAGGTGACACCAACACTATGAAATAAAAATTGCCAGTTCTTTGATACAAATTAGCTCTTTCTGCTTTAAAATGTGTTCTTAAAAAGTGTAAGGTAGTCTCAAATAACCTTGAGAGTTCTTTCTGAACCACCGTTATTCCTGAATAAGCCAGCTTCTAGAAAAACTAGGAGATCTCAGGAAAATAGTTCACTCTTCTAGAGGCTGTTAAAAGTTTTGGGAAAAAACCCGGGTGTCTAATACCATTCAGTCGTGGCAGATGAATAAAGAAGAGATTAGTGGTATTTAAAGAAATATGTGAAGTATATGCAATTATCTTTGAAAGAGCCTTTTTGTTGAGGCAGCTCAAGGGCAAAATATTGCCTTTGAATGTCAGCATGTAAAAAGAATTGCTGCAAATGGAAGTAAATATGGCTGCTAATAATATCTGAATTTATTTTTTTTCCTCAATGCCTTTTTTAGTTATGTATGTATTTTTTACCAGCAATGGAACAAAGTAGCTGGTGAAATTGGTATATTTTTGGTGGTTTTTTTAAATGTATTCTTTCTGACTGCAGAGTGAAAATGGCACAGAGGAGCTAAAAAATAATCTCTGCTTGGTACTGACGTTTGAACAGAGTTTGAGAGTTGAGTGTTTTTTCATGTATGTACCCCTGCCTTGCCATATATCACCACTGAAGTGTGTTTATTGCAAAATCTGCATGCTAAAATGCACAATAATCAGCAACAATAAAACTCCAACAGTGTCTTTTATTGCTATTATTGCTTTATTTTTATTTATATGGGACTAAATCATGTAGAGTGTATTTCTATATATGTTATATATAAAAGAATAAATTCCTTTCCTTTCAGATACTGCAATCTCTCATAAGATTGTGCATATCTCTTTTGCACCTGCTACTAGAGTTCATCCGCTGTTCTGACACTCCTGTCTCTTAAAACATCTGCCACTCTTTTGGAATAAAGCCTAATTTCAGCAGTCTCGCTTTTCTCTGTCAGGATCAAGAGGTGCAAGTGGCAATATCTGTGTATTAATGCTTTTATTGTGTATGAGTCATTTGGATACTCTTTCTTTTCCATGGCAACATATTGCCCTTTAATAGTACAATTGGCTGCTGTCAGTAAAAGGGAGTCATACCCATAAATTATCAAGGCAGGCAAAGCTGCTGACTGCTCCTGTAACCCGGGGGGCTGAGGGGAAGAAAATGACAACGGTGATGTCAAGCAATGCTGACTGATGGAGAAAGGAGCAAGTAGAGTTTGAGGCTACTGGCATAGCTCTGATGATTGTGAGCATCATCTTTTCCTCCATTTAGGTTGACGGGATAAGGGAACCCTGTTAGAGGGCAATTGCAGCTGAAAAGACCAATATGGTTGCTGTTGCCTACACAGGAAATAAAGAGATTCCTGGGTCTGTTCTCTTGCAGTTATCACAATGATGCAGATGTTCTGCTTCTGGTCTTCATAAAGTTTCTTTCTGGGTCTGAGACTTACCACTACAATCTACGTGTTTTAATTATGTGAAAAGAGAAGTCATCCAAGATCTCAGAGTGACCTTTAAATTTGTAAAAGAAAACACAGACTGGCCAACATGTATTGGACTTTGGCCTTTGCAATGAATATTTTACACATGTGGATTTGAAATGGGCTAATTTTTTTGCAATGTGTTAAGTACAAAGGAGAAATCAAAGAACAAACGCTTATTATGCCACTGGCCAGAAAGCTCATGTCTGTAGAATTTTCTAGACTTCTAAATTAATATCTAGGGACAGAGATCTAAATTATCTAATTTTTAGAAGCACTGAACAACCCCAGGCACCAGAGAACTGATGGCTTACAAAGAAGAAAGGGATGGAAAGCATGAATTTGGATCCCTGCAAAGCAAAGGCTGTCCTTTCTTACTGACAATTCCATAGAACTCACGTTCTGGCAATTGTACAGAATTTTGAAAGAATCTTGTTATTTACTAGAGTTTGATATGAGTTTTAAATCCTCTAAAAGAAACCCCTGGCTGACTGAGAATATCCGTGTTCAGGAGCATGAATATTCTCCTTATTTTCTGTTCCACTAAGGAATTCACCATGGAGTGAAGAGTTGTACAGCATTAAAATTGTGTGTCTTATGTTCTTACATTTCTTGTTTCTCATTAAGCTACTTTCTCAGAGTTTGAATCTAGTAAATATCCCTTTCTTCCCTCCCCTCTCTCCCTTCTCCTCTCTCCTCCAGGTGGGGCTCAGCCTCTTCTCCCAAGCAACTAGCGACAGGATGAGAGGACACAGTCTCAAGCTGTGTCAGGGGAGGTTCAGATTGGACATCAGGAAGAATTTTTTCATGGAAACTCTTAAGGATTGGAACGGACTGACCAGGTGGAGTTATGATCCCTGGGCTCAGGATATGACTGAATGTGGCACTTAATGCCATGGTTTAGTTGACAAGGTGGTGATTGGTGAAAGGCTGGACTCAATCTCAGATGCCTTTTCCAACCTAAATGATTATAACAGCTGTCTCTGCAAAATCTGTAACAAGGCAAGGTATTTTCAGAAATTTGAAGTAATATTTACTGCTGGGTATTTGTCTAGGTTTATAAGACAGGTATCTGCTAAGGAAGGCAGGAACCTCCTTTGAAATGAAAGAAAACAAAAAAAGTAAGCTCCCCTCCCCCTTTCCCTCCGAATTATTATATCTTGAAAACATGGGGCTGTCAGGCAGAGATATGGGAATAGGAATAACAGTTCTTTACTAATGTGTGTAATAAGGTAAACCAACAATAACTACAGTGTTAACAACAGAACAGAACAGGGACCCCGTCTTGGCCAAGATGGGAAAAAAGTGGAGGAGAAGCTGTGCCTCACAAACCCCTCAGCTGGCACTCAGTCCCAGAGCTCCTGCAGGGCTCTGAGGAAAACACCTCGCTGGAATGGCAGGGATGGGCAGGAATCCCAGGCTGGTGGATGGGATGGATCAGCAGCTCCGCGGTGGCAGCTGGGGCTGCAGCACGTCCGGCAGGACAGGGGAGAGAGGGCCACAAATGGAGAAGAAGAAGAAGAAGAAGGAGAAGGAGAAGAGGAAGAAGAAGAAGAAGAAGAAGAAGAAGAAGAAGAAGAAGAAGAAGAAGAAGGAGAAGGAGAAGGAGAAGGAGAAGAAGAAGAAGCCACTCCGTCTGGATGATGGCAAAATCCTCTTCTCTCCAGCAGAAACAGCTCTGAGAGTGTCTGGACCGCTCTTTCACAGAAGGACCCAAGAACTCCAGCTCCCTTCCAGCTGCCCCCTGGGCCCAGCCCATTCTTTGTCTTTTTTAAGCATCTAAGAAGTACCAACCATCAAGGCTTCTCTCAGCTAAATGGGGAAAAATTCCACTAGCTGAGAAATAACACAAAAGGGACACCTAAACCCCAACAGTATTATAAACACAAAATGCATGTTTTTTTAAAATACATGAGCTAAATTTCCTGAGTTTAGATTTCTATTGCTCAAACTCTATAGAGAAGAATTTAAAAAATACAGAATTGAATGAAGACCTAAGTGTGTGCCTGCTGGGATTGCTGAGACTTTCTTGGCTACTGGAACCTTGTTTGGAGATATAGCATATTTTGGATGCAGATATGTCCTAAACCCAGTAGGTTAGGTAATTTGTCTGCCTTAAATGCTGTTCAGAAACTCCTATGTGACTCTTTTTTCATTCTTGGTTATCCAGATATCTTTGAAAATCTTTTTATACATTGGAGTTTTAACAGTGTCACCAAGTCACATTATGGATTAAAAAGCTGAGGGATTAAAGATGGCTCTATTTACAAGAGCCGAGAACCTAAAATAGAAAATTCTGCTCAGCCTTGGCAGTACACAGGAGTAAGCTGACATGATGAATGTAAACAAACAAAACCCATATTTTATTGTTATTTTGCTACTGCTCACTCTTGCTATAACAATGGGCAGTTGATAAATGTTTTGAACAGTAAACCGCAGTCTGTCTTCTGTGGGGCTTTCACCAGATTTGCTGACTGGGTTTGTTAAAATGCATTTGACCACAGTATGCTTAGGCGAGTGAGGTAGGATACATCTGAACTATGACATGCTTTTTATCCAGTCTTTGTTAAGGTTCCTTAAAATGTCAGTGGATGAAGGTTTTACCCTTGTCCACCAGCATGGCTGGAAGTCTATTGAAGAGGCAATTGTTGTAGTTTTTGATCCAAGAAGACTTTTGTTAGACTCTGTGCAGATGTATTTCAATACTTTCCCATGGCTTAACTCTGGGGTATTCTGTGATTTAGAAAACCCAGCAGCCTTAATCTTCTGATCTCTGTGGCTCTGTAGATATTACAGACTTGTATTTTAAAGAAGCTTTACAAACAAAAAAGAGTGAGATTCTGGTTTTGTTAAACTTACTGGGTTTTTTTGTTGTCCTCAGACCAAGACTTCATTGAGTTAATCTGAGACACTGAGTTGATCTAAGGGACACTTTGAATATCTAAATTTATATATTCTGTGAGATTTGGTTGCTCTCTCTTATCCACTGAAATATTTCTCATATACTTATTTCAAAGGAGCACCTTGTTTTGTTTTATTTACATAGTTCCTAGCACAGTGTGGTGTGATACTGGCTTGGGGCTTTTGAGTGGTATCATGGTTCAAAAAATGAGTAAATGTCATGTTTGATATAACGAGTCTAAAATTTGCTCACAAATGATCTGCTGTATGTTTTGGGTTCGATTTTTTTTAAAGGTCCCACTAACTTAATGAATGATTTATAAATTATTAATTAAATTTCAAAATGAAAATCTTCCAAAACTTGAAATACTGCAAATGGAATATGGTTGTAGAAACTTTTACTGTTCCACAGAATTTATCCTTCACTTGCTTGTTAACTAATATGACAGATTGAATAACTCATGTTACTCAATTGACTGAATTTGCTTCATTGATGTGTCAAGACAAAATGCAGCTTTTTGTGGGTAGGCACATTGGCTTTGTCAGTGATTTGTCACCTTGGTAAACTATTAATACATAGATATTAGTACTACGATGAAAACATCCAGGTTATGTATCAACTAATTTACGTTGTTATTATTCCCATGTTTTCCTGATTTGTAGGCTTTATGTGGTTTAGACCAGGTAAACTATAGCTAATAGTCATAGCTCTGCTAACTAAAGGAACACAAAAATCTTATGGACTCTATGCCTTAGCCTGTGTATCCTGCTGTGACTCTGTCACGATCCGCTCACACGAGCAGGGGTCGTGATGGTTCGTTTTCCCGATCTCAGAGTGCAAAAGGACACACAGCAAATGGGACTTTCAGTTTAATCACAGCAGTGCACTTTTATTGAGTGCCAACAACAATTATGCAACAGAAAAGGGAGAGAAAAATGTAGAGAGAGAGAAAGGGGGGAATATAGCTACAACAGAGAGACGAATCCTTGTGGTCCAGCCAATAGATCCGTGTTCTTTCCGTGGGGGTGCACTGGAGTGGCTTCGGAAAGTTAAGGTTTTATGGTCTTTCTCCAAAGTGAGTGGCATCAGGCCAAGAGGAGGGGGTGAGGGTGAGGCTGTGGTGGTGAGACCCATTGTTCCATGCCTGGTACATCGTGGTACATCAGCCCTCCACGTGGTCGTGAGGTACATGCAGGAGTACAGGACAGGCCGTCACTTGTCAGTCCCTGCTCCATGAAGTGTGTGCGGGAGAACAGGACAGGCCAATACTTGTCAGTCCTTGCTCCAGCAAGTGTATCATGGTGGCACAGCAGGCAGAGCTGCAGACAATCACCGGGCTGGCAGCCACCTCAACCAGGCCAGAATCACAGCTGGGATTTTCAGGATCTCAGCCTCTGTTGTGAGGCAGATGAGGGAAACTTCGGACCGCCTCTTACAGACTCCCAAATACCTCTTGCCAAAATCAATTGCACTTTATTCATGGTATAACAAATTTGTTTTATCCTTCTGCAAAAAAAATTCGATAAAAGGATTTTTTAAGTGATCTGCTCACAAAGTACAAAAGAAAAGTTCGTAATAGAGTATGTGTAACTATAAGGAGATGTAGTATATAACTCTGTGTGTGTGCAAACTACAAGAAAAATTTATGACACACTTTTCTTTGCCACTATTAACATTTCTGGAGCACTCCTCACAGTGAGGCTACCTGTGCTATGCTTAAGACTGTAGCTTGCTTAAAAAAGGTTTCACCAAACAGAGTGGTGGCAGCCCTTTAATGCAATGCCAGTGTTGGTTGTGTTGTTAATCTCACTGGTGTGAGAATACCACAGGTCTTTCTGCTTTACATGCAGGAGCCAAACTGAGCCTGTGAATTGTACCCTTCCCACAGTGCCAGATGCTGGCCCTGTCATGTACACTGCCTGCAGATCAGCTGCTCCTCACCTGGACTTCTGCCTTTCCACCAGCACACTCATGCCAGCATCTGTGTGATAGTTTTTGGAAATGTCTTGCAGTTTCCTTGCACAGCCAAATTGAACTTTGCAGAACTAGTGGAATGGGATGCCTATACCATGCCTCTGGGAAGACATAGAAGCAATTATATAACTACCCCTGCAAAGTCCTCAAGAGGCCTTGAGCAATGTATTAAGAGTATTAAAGACATGAACCTTTCAATCAGCCTGTGAAGACATCTTGCTGCCCTTCTGGAGATGTAACCTTACCTGTCCATATTATTAAAGAGGAATTTCTTCTCTAGGAAACATACAGGAAGAACATCATACGCTCATTTTTGTGCTTTACATCTCTTAGGAGAAAAAGCCCCCATCTTTCAGGTGCCACTTTCAGTGTTTTAATGCAGCATGGAGTTTATTTGGCATGTAATTGGAAATGAAGGATGAGAATGTAAAAGAAAGTTTAGGACAAATATAAATGTAGTGTGTCCAGATACAAATCCAGATATATTGTAAATTGATAGATAAAAGATAAAGGTGGATCAAATTTAAAATGAAATGTCTTACATCACAGACTTCTTTTCTGTTGCCTAGTTCCTGGGTTGTCACTTTTCTGTAAATTCAGAATCAAGATAAGGTGTTGGTTTGGCGTAGGCGCATTTGAGCCTGACAGTGCTGGTGTCCCTGAACTCCTGTGCCCCTTCCCTCAGGATGTTCCTCTGTTCTGTTTGCCCTCTTGTGCCTTTATACTCAACACTGAACTATTTTGCAGGCCACTGCAAACTTTCACTACTGCTTCTTGTAGTCATACATGACTACCTTAGAAAGCAGTTTCGGGAGGATGTCATGGGCCGTTAGCCAAGGTTTGTGTGACTACGGTGGATTGGATGCCTTATGTTTCAGACACTGCATGGAAATACCTGAAAGGAGACTGATATTTCTAAGAAGTTACTCAGTACTGACCTCCTACATCCTCTTAACAGCTGAGCATCCCAGACTAGTCACTGCATGTCATCAGCCACCTCTAAAAGTCTGCTTGGTCCCATCTCCAAAGCAGATCTCCAAGCAAGGTGAAAATGTGTTCTTTTTCCTCCTTGACCCAAGTTTGTTCAGGCAGGCTCCTCAGAACTGACAGAATGTCTTGTGAGTACAAATAAGATTTCAGCACATTTTCTCAGTTATTCTGTAAATGCCAGAAAAGTTTTGTGATTATCAAGAGACACCTAGTGAGGTCAAAATTCTGCCCAGAGTCTTGTGTGTTCTTTTGGTGACAAAAATATTTTGCAATCCTCCACAGGAAAAGAAATTTTATCTTAGATTTATTTCACTGAGCTTTAAAAAAATGTCTGGTAAAGTTCAAATAAAATACTGTACTCTTTGCTGTATTTAATCCGAATAGAATCTGCTTCATTCTTTTAACAACCAACCCACCTCCAACAACAAAAAAACTCAAAACCCAAACAAATCAACAAAATTAATTTTTATACATGGAAGTTCCACCACTTGGAAAAGTGGTTATGGTTCTTATGATTCTCTCTTTTCAATGAGGAGCAGGAGAATGCATCTCTTTCTTCCTGCTCTCTCCCCAGGCACTGCTGCATCCATCTGTGCTTTCTGGGATATGTGGAATGGACTAAGGATCTAGCCCACAGGAGTAGAGAGGCATGTGGTTCCTAGCCTCATATGGAAAACTCAGTTTGCTTTGACATGATTTTCAGACTCTTGGATTTGAAGAAACAAATTTTCTTGTCTTCATTTTGGGACAAAATTAGAGATTGAAATGTTGGGATCTTCTTTTTTATAGAGATTTTAAATCACTTCTATTTATACAAGTGTGTTTGCATGCTAATAAAGACTGAAGGAGCTTGCAAAGGGATTGGAAAAAATCTTTGAGGTTCAAACACACAAAATTGATTGACATGATTAATGGGCTATTTTTTGTAACACAATGGAAGGTGTAAAACCATGAAACAATCATTACAAGTGTTCCACATATTGTATTGGATACCTTAAAGGTATTGCACACCAGAATTAAGATCAGAATTGTCCTGGAAAAAGTATTGAAGTGAATCTGACAGCTTGATTAATGCATTTAAAGTGTTTGAAGAAGAGCAGAATGCTGGAAGAATGCTTTTCAGAAAAAATAGAAGCAGGTTGGGTACACCAGGACAAAGCCCCATTTGAATTTTATATTACATAGAGTGTATTATCTATACATTTTGAAATAAAGACTTTTATAAAGGAAAAGATAAAGGTATGGTCAATACAGTGAACATTTCCTGGTATAGATTACAGTCCTTACCCTGATTCCCTGAAGTCTTATAAATATGTGTCTAAATTTAGACACGTGTTTAAGCATTTTTATGATTTATGGAGCCTTGTAATGTCTAGATTGAAGGAAACATTTTACCTCTTTCTAAAAGGGAGAGAAAGAGTTTAAAATAATGACTTTTGAAGAAGTAGGGTAGGAAATAATATGTTAAAGATTAGCAAATAAGGATATAGGAAAAAATGTATTAGCTATATTGAGCTTCCGTGTGTTATTCTTTCCATGTTTCAATAAATTACATTGCATGTTGCTTTACTGAGAGAGAAATAGAAAAAAATTCCTAAATAGAATAGGAGGTATTTTGTCCTTTTTCACATTTTTCTGATGATTTGCTTATCTATCTGGCCTCCAGCCAGAGAAATACTGGTATAAGTACGCAACAACTGTATTTACCTAATGTTCTTTTCTTAATTATTTTATATTTTGCATGAGAATGCTGTTAGGTAATGCTAGAGAAACAATTGCTTGCCTGTGTGATTACATGGGCCATTAAGATTGCTTGGGTGTTGGCAGTTTACTTGCCCCTGGTAAATGAAGAGCTACACTTTTTTGAGTTTGGAGATCTGTTGTGTATTTTTATGTCTGTGCTTCTCTAAAAGAGAAGAGATCCAGGAATAGATGTGTGGTCTTCAGTGATGGCTGAGCTTCTGGAATATATTGATCTGCCCTGGAAACAGTCAGAACTGGCTATGATGATCAAATAGTAACAACTTAAAAGTCCTTTGAGCAAGGGCAATATTGCCTTTCAGCTTCACACAGATCTTAAGTATTCATTAGTCTTTTTAACCCTGTGAAAGGTAGGAAATAGGACCAGATACAAAGGATGAGTTTTTTGAAGCCTCTCCCCAAAAGTTATTCAAAGCCAATGAATTATTTGAATTTTTTTTGACTATGCAGATGTTTATTTTTATGGGGTTTTTTTGACTCAAGAGAAAGTGAACCTTCAGTTCTGCAAAATATGTATTGTAAAAAAGATAAATTATTCTGTGGGGCTTTACTTGAAATCAAACTGAAAACTATCCTTCCCCAAAAAGACTTTTGTATAAGGAGATGTACAATGAAACTTTAAAGCCCATGCATTTAAAATTACAATTAAAAAACCAAAACAGATTTTAAAACATCATTATTTTCCCAGCTGGTCTCTGGAACTTACTGATATTCTATTTGTGTGGGTGAAACTAGGGCACATTTAAAAAAAAAAAAAAACCCTCAAAACTTACAAATGGTTTGTGGATCACTTACATTAAAAAAAAGCAAGCAAACAAAAAACCTGAAAACAACCAACCAACCAGCAAAAACCTCAAATATAAAACAAAAAACCAAAACGAAAACTGAAAAAACCCAAAAAAAAACCAAAACAAAAAAGAACGCCAAAACACAGGAATACACGTTACTTCGATAGTAAGAAAGGTAATTGAGAGAAAATCCTGCAAATTTGGGGGAGGCCTAAACTCTCATGCTTTTAAAAATCTCCACCACACACACAGACCCACCAAAAAAATCCAAACAACTCAACCTTAATTCAACCTTCTTCTTGGGGACAGGAACAGCTCTCCCATCCAGAGAAAAAAAAAATCTTCCGTTCCTGACTGTGTTAATTGTAAGGCTATTGTTAATGCTACCTAGTAAAAGAAGATAAACACTTATTTTTCTGAAAAAATGAACCAAAACAACTAAAATTTAAAAAAGAACCCCAAACAACAAAATAACAATACCAAATGAGAATGATTACAGATCAATTAATTTCATGTTTATGAATCACATATAATCACAATGTTTTATTATGTGTCTGTCACTTTGCATTTATTCAAGAATGTAACCTAAACTTCTCAGTCCAGGTTAGCCCTTGGAATAAACTGCATTCAGAAAAATGGGCTTCATCTCTGAGCTATAGTTGGATTTGAATTTTTGATCAGGATTTTGATCAGGACTTACAAGAATCTATTGATCTACAAGATCTGACTGACAAAGTTGCAACATAATGAATTACGTTATCATTGATATAGAAGAAAAGGACTTTTTTCATACTATAAATTTGGAAAGTGGGAAACATTGTCACATGAGAAAACAGTTCTGTTAATTATTTTTCTCAGGTTGGACTAAATGAGGGACTTTTATTCATTTTCTTCTTCACTTTTTCTTCTAAATTCTGTTCTTCTGAAAGGAATGGTTCTGTGAGTATTGCAGAATCTGCATCTTAATTACCTTATCATTTGTCTCACTTTTAAATTATGCCATTGACTGGTTATCTTCTAGCTCTGCCTCTAGTTTGGTACAAGAGAATCTTTGCTAACTGTGTAAAAATGTCCTTTTATTACATTTGTTGGAGCTGAACACTCAAAAAAAGTTTTTGAATGTTTTTTATTGCTAGAATGATCATGACTACAGTTGGAATCACAAAAGGAATTCCTTTGTCCCAAAAGCACAAAGGACAGGATGGTGCTGAGAGCAGCTACTGGAGGATTTGTACTCCTTGAATTTTGTACCCAGCACAGTGACCCAGCTTTAGTGATTTTTGTGATGGCTATCAAATTATGTACCCAGATGCCAGGGGTATGGAGCTGCTTAATTAATGAGTTGGTAATATGCTTTGAGACCCACCGATCTGACCTTTCAGCTGCATTCTAAAAGCACTTGCCCCTCTCTTTATCTATGTCCAAACTGATTAAGGCTGTCTCCTCTTGCTGTCTCCTAACCTTGTCATCTCAAGCCTGTTTGCTATGCTTCTGCTTGACTTATCTGTTTGGCCACGTTTTCTGTCCACTTTATTCCTCTGCTGCTTTTGCTTTCTCTGCTGCATTTAGCATAGGCATCTTTATTGTCACCTGAAATAACTATTGAGTGTCACTGATCTTTAGGTTTACTCTTGTATGGTGAAATACATATTTCACCATACAGCTCTCTGTTCTGAGAATGTGCAGCCTGGAGCATATTTCTTCTTACGACTTTTTTTCTTATAGACAGAGCAGTTGTTGCACTGATTTCTGAATTGTGCATATGCTAAAGGACATAGCAGTAACGTGTTCAACCTGCTCTAAATTTTAGCCCTTAAACCTTCACTGAAAAACCAAGCCTGGTTAGGATAGTGAACTTGCCTTGCTGGTACCTGTCACGTTGTTTAGATGGGTGCAGTCAGTAATACAATAGGGAAATCTCACCTCCTCAGATAGCTTCCCATCTGCTTGTATACTTACTAGCATGATGTGAACCTGTTTTTTTTTCGTTACTTAAAGACTTTCTTCAACTCCATCAAGTTGTACCATGAGGAAAAATAATTTTCAATTCTCTATGTGGAATCTGGATTTTTCTGTTAGCAAGCAAATAATGTAAAAAGAAATAAACAGTTTCCAAGATTTGTTACATATTTCTTGTGTATGTGTGTAATATGAGCTCCTACAAAAATATATTCGGAGGAAGAAATCTTTTTAAGATTTACTTTCAAATATAATTGCAGTGAATAAAATGTTTTTGAAATATAAGGATATAGGAAATTAGTTTTTTATGGCAGAACAGCCCATATCAAATCAATGCCTGCAATGCTATGGCTTTTATCAAAGCAAAGCCTTGTTTGCACTGGATGGAACTCAGGGCAAAATTATTTAGTCTATACATTTACCTGTACTGATTACTAGTCCTTGCTTTTCCAGCAAACTGGTTCTATCCATATGGTGCAGCAACCTAACTCTCCTAGAAAGTCTTAGGTCAGAGTTTTCAGATAATTTGCAGAGTCTCACTGGCACTTTCACCTTACTTTTTTAGGATGAATATACACAGGACAGGGGTTTGTGCTTTCCTTTGCTGACAGAGCAAGGTTGGCTCATGCCTGAAACTCTTTAGTTTTGTGCTCATACCTGCAATTCTGGATTGCTTCTGTTGCCATCCTGTTCAACAATATGAAGTGAAATGGCTCATATTTATTGATGGAAATGACTGCAAAATGGATAATTCAGTTTGTAGGGCAGTGGCCTGAACTGCAGAATATACAAAATAAGACTTGAGATAAAGAGCACAAGAAAGACTTGATTGGTCTTTAAGTTAGAGACTGAAATTAATCCAGCAGAAATTATTATTCAGAATTTATTGCATTAGATGAAATGAAACACAAGATTAATACAAATAATTGTTTGAATTGTGGAAAAGGCAGATCGGATTTACAGGATACGAACCTAAATGTATATATAGACATTTTAGGAAAAAAACCTGAAGGTTAAACAAGAAACCAGAAATGGATTTACCTATAATGTCAAGACCTGAATCTTCTGAGATCTGCATCCATAATAAGTTCTAGCAAAGAAAAATAATTTTTTTTTACCTAGGTCAGTGGAAAAATATTACTTTTTACAAATTTGAAAATCTGCTAAAAGAGCTGAAAAACATTGAGTGGTATTTTAGGTAGGCAAGAGGTGATGTTCTGATTTAGATTTAGGCAGGTGGCCAAACTCTGAGAGAAGGCAAAGATGACATATCAAAAAAAAAAAAAAAAAAAGCAAAATAATTTAAGCAATCTGGACTTGTTTTCAAGTGGCAAGACTGTACTTTCTAAATAATTGCTGTAGCATTGGGTGCCTCTGTTCTCCAGTCCCTGTCAGCCCTCGTGGGTAATCCCAGCCAACCTCGACCTCCTGGGAGCTTCCTCCCGAGCAGAGGCAAAGCCTCGGGTTGGGAAGCTCCTCAGCTTGGTGGGG
>VWYI01038430.1:0-42046 GCA_013399455.1 Anthoscopus minutus | reverse complement strand
GACGGGGACGCCTCAACGGCACCGCCCGGGTCGCCGCCTGCCCGCGCGGGGTCCCGCAGCGCCTGCGGGGGCTGTGGGCGTCGTGCCCGTGGGGTCCCGGGGGTCCCGGGCATGTGCCCGATGTGTGCCCGCGCCTGGCAGCGCCGGGGTGGGAGAGGGGCGAGGGTGGTCGCGCCCGAGGTGCGGTGTGCGCCCGCTGCCCCGACGTGTCCCGGTGGGACCGGCCGCCCCTGTGACACCTGGAGATGACCGGGTAATTTCTGGCCTCAGGGAGTTTTCTGATGCAACTTGGCCAGGGAGCAACGGGTACAAACTGAAAGAGGGGGAAATTAAGTTGGGTTCGTGGAAGAAATTTTTCTTTGTGAGAGTGATGAGACACTGGAACAGGTTACCCAGTGAGATTTGTATACCCCAGCCCTGGTGGTGTTCAAAGCCAGGTTGGATCGAGCTTTGAGCAACCTGATCTAGTGGAAGGTGTCCCAGGCCGTGGCAGGGGTGTTTGAATAGGATGGTCTTTAAGGTCGCTTCCAGCCCTGATTCTGTATGTGTTTGGGGGATTTTATAAAAGGAAAATGTCTAATGAAGTCGCATCATGGTGTTACACAGGTTGGTTACTGGAAGGTTTCTGTCAGTCTTGTCTTTTGCAGTCACCGATGCATTGGCACAGAAAAAAGGGAGGAAATGGCAGTCTTGCTGTACATCTTACAAGAGCACTGAGAGCTGGGGCACATTTGTCAGGACAGGCTGTTGGACAACAGTGGGAATTTTAAGGGTCCCAGTCTCTGCCCTGTGGTTTCTTCCTACGACCCCTCCTGTGTGGTGGAAGGCAAACTCAAATCCTGAGCCAAGCCTCTGGTCAAAAGTCATGAGATGAGTGAAATCTTGGTCTTTAAAAATAGCATCTTGAAATAATATGTTTTATGTTGCTTGGTATAGAGCCTAGAACTTTTATCTTTGGTATGCTCAACATTTTTCTCCAAAACCCAAAGGGAAATAACAAAACGTTTTATTTTCCTTGTTGAAAGCTGAGGTTAATATCTAATTATCTTCCCCTTCAGAAGCTGAGGTTTAGGGAGTACTGGCTTAGGTTAAACTAGTAAGTTTGAACAACAGTGCTTTGTTTTGAGTGGAACTTTGAAAAAGTCCAGCTGAGGGAAACCACAGGCCCAAGATCAGTGGAGAACTCCACGGAGGGACAAAATACATGAAAGGAGTGAAACCAGAGAAGGAGATGAGACCTTATGGAGGCCAGCTGAAGTAGAGACCTTGGCCCTGTTTAGAGGTTGCAGAAGATATTTGGCTGATAACAGCTAAAGCACTCTTATGCCGGAGGGGGGTGTTGGAAACAGCTTTGTCCCTGACCTCTGCCTAGGTGTGACCGTAGGGTTAAATTCAGCATCCGTCTTCTAGAGAGAGAATACTGATTTTGTGTTTTTAGCTTACCTACCATTACTGGAGAACACAAGGCTTATGTTTTAGCCACTTCACTGCTGTATATACTCTCATTTCTGTTCTGTGTTTTCAGCATTCTTGAGTTCTTGGTCTTCCTTAGATGCCATCACTGGATCTATAATTCAAAGATTTGTGTAAATATGACAGGAACAATTACAAAGAGTAGCACAGACCCTGTGAAGGCACCTGAAAGTGAACTTTAAAGATCAAGACTAGGTTTTCAGGAAGGTAAAGTTGCTCATCATTCTTTCCTGCCCTGTGCCTCAGTGTCCAGGGGAATGGGATGGTAAAAACCACTTCCCACTGTATGCTCCTGTTGACCTTTGTTACCTATGGCTGTCCTAGTCATAGAGGTCATTCTTCTCCTGGGCTTTCTCTAGTCACCAGGAGGGGACCTTGGAAGACATATCTGGGGCTGGCACAGTCACAGGAAAAAGAGAATTATGAAAGGGGTAATGGCACCATGCTTTGTCAGTTTTTCATCAGCTAAGCCCTGATTTGGATCTGATTCTATTCTGCAGCCGGATGAGAGAGGGCAAATTTAATAATCCAAATAAGTGTGCAGCTTTTTTAGCAATTAGAGAATCAACTAGTAAATACAAAACATGTCTCACTTGTGACACATGACTCTATTATAATAACAGAAGTATGTGTTCATCATATTCAGGCATCTTTAAAGTTTCCCAAAAGTAGAAAATTAATGCAACAATTCAGCTATAAAAAACAGGAAACTTATGAACAACCAGAAGAGGAATTTTGAAGAGAAATTTTGGCAACCTTAAGTACAGTTGTAGTACTAGCCATGTTACTGAAGCAGAGGTGCAATACATAACTATGCAGAATATGTACAATTCTAACTATGTTATAATTCTGACAACTTCTTATGATATAGATCCACATCTTTAATAGAAAGAATGTTGCAGAAATACTTCTTATTTATTTTGATAGTTCAGAAAACTGAAGAGACCAATCACTCGCTGTCAAAAACAACCAATGAAATTGCCAATGTTTTGAACTACTGGTATCTCTTAAGTGTAAGAAACCTGTCTTGGGACATTCTAGACTAAATACAAATGCTTGAAAAGCAAGAAACACTTCCATTTTCTAAGTCTGGAAAGTCAAAAAGAGAAAAAACAACCCTTGAATTTATTGTTTATGAGCTGGCTAGATCTAATAAACTTTGGCTAATTTAGGTCTTTTTTTTTTACTTTTCTTTTCTCCAACATTTTGTTTTAGAGGAGGATGGAGCACATAGTCCAGATCTGAATAATAGGAAGGAACTCTCATTAAGGGCCTGGGTTATTTGATAATGACCATGTGAGGCTGCTTCAGCAGAGCTGTAATACTGCAAAATATTAGAGAACATCCTTGAGAGATGGATTAGGAGTCAAAGCTGCAAACTGAAGGTAATTAATTGTTTGATTCCCTATCAAGTGTGTATACTTTCCCTTTTCTTCTGCACCAAATTTGAGGTTACTGGAAACAATCCAACTAAAAACAAAGAACAAAGGAAGAAAGAGTAACTTAGAACAATCACATTTTCCACAGTACCAGCTAAATAAATGCTTGAACAGGCACCTGGATATGCTTGCAACTTCCAAAAAACAAGATAAGGATGAAAGATAAGCACCTTCCTTAAACAGCATTTCTAGGAATCATTCAGCAGATAGTAAGCAAATTACACTGGTCTGAGATTCCATGACTTCATGCAGGGGAGGATGGGGTCAGTATTTTTCAGTAGAGGAGTGGAACATGGAAAGCCAAAACCTGGCCAGAATTGCAGCTGGAGGACATGAAGGGCAATGTAAAGAGTTTCTATGGGTGAATCGGCAGCAAAGGGAAGACATGAGAAAACGTGGGCCTGCTGCAGAACTGGGTGATTAAACTGGCCAAAAAGATCTAGGAAAAAGAAGAGACCTCTTTCATCTTGGACTTTGCTGGGAAAAAACCCTTCCACATCTCCCAAGCTTCTGTGGCTGATAGCAGGGTTTGGGCAGAGGAGGGAAACTACCCACAGAAAGTTCCATTCAAACTGGGCATATGTAAGTCTGCTGGACCACATGACACTCATCTGAGTGTTTAGGGAGCTGACCAGCTTTATTTTGTGTTCACACCCTATGACATTGGAAAGTCCATGGCATTTAAAAGACTGCAGGTGACCGAACAAAGGCTGATGTTACACATTTAAGTTCAGTTGTGTCTGACCTGGTGTCACTGACTTTGGGTTTAGTGAGCACAGGGAAAGCAGAGGATGACATTCAAGCTTGTCTTTATGAGGGCTTTTGGTGGACTTCCTAATAACCTTATAACTGGAGAGATGTGGGTGGGGTGGGCAGACTGTGTATGTGAAAAATTGGCTGTACCCCCATGCTTGAAGGTTGTGTCCCATTGCTTTGAAGTCTTGACAGATGCCCCATTAGGAGGGGTCAGGGATCAATACTGGAGCAAGTCTTGTTTGACAAGGCCACCATGCAGAGGGTGATACAAAGTGCACCCTCAGCAAGTTTTCAGCTGATCCTCTTGCCAAGCTGGGGAGATCAGTTAATACCAGGAGGCCACCAGTCAGAGCAGGCTTGCCAAGCTGCAGGAGCGGGCCAATGAGAACCTTGTCTTGGTCAACAGAGACAAGGGCAAAGTCCTGAATGTGGGACAGACTATCCTTGAGTCTAGACAGGCAGTACAGGCTGAGAACCAGCTGGTTTGGAAGTAACCCAGCAGAAAAGGGCCTGGCCATCCTGGTGTACAGAAGAAGTTCCTTGTGGGATTTCAACACCTGCAGGGCTGCATTACCCATATACCCAGCAGGTACAAGCTCTGTGTGTAGTACTGGTGAGGCCGCGCTGGATACACACTGTCCAGTCTGGGAACAGCCAGTTCGGCAGAGGCTTCTGCTAAGGTGGTAGGGGCTGGAGCACATGCTGTGTGAGGAACTGGGTTTGGCCACAGCAGGATCTAATTACAATGTGCACCTTCTCAGAGAGAATTATAGGGAAAATGGCACAAGGCTTCTCTCTGAGACTATCACCAACAGGATAAGAGACAAAAGTGAGAAACTACACCCAGAGATCTTCCAATTGTGTGTATGAAAACAAAAATTCAAAGTGAGAATGGGCAAGTAGCAGAACATTTTACCTGCATGGCTGTGGATTTCCCATCCTTTTAAACAAAACTAGACAGGAAAAGACTTTAAGCAACCTAGTTTATCTTTGAAGATAGCTGTGGAAGGAGCAGGAGGTTGAACCAGTTACCTGCAAAATATCTTGCCCAGCTTTAATTTTGCTATGATTATAAATATACTTTCTACAAGACTATCCTTATGTTAGGAGGGGAACAGTACTGGTGACTGGATAATTGTCGTGTCTCAGGGATTACTGATATTCCAAAGCTTCAGTACAGCCATCATGTTGCTTTGTAGCTGAGCTTGCGTGGTGAGGATAAGGGCAGTAATGCTATTGTTGCAACCTAATTAAATATTAGGTAATCACACAGTGTCTTCTGTCCACCAAATTCATGTGCATACACTGGTGTTGACCTCTGCACTCTCCTGGGTAAGTACAGCATGGTGTGGTCACAAAAATAAATGTCAGAATGTGCCGAGGATCCCTTGTGGTACAGAACGTCCTGTTTAATGCAGGGTGTGTCATATTGTTACACAGCCAGTGCAGTTTCTCATAGGAAGAGATACATGGCAGGGTTTCCCCTACATTTCCGTTGCCATAGGTGTCTTTCTGGATGTGCAGGATGCAGTGTATTGGGAGAACTCAGACTTCCCTGTAAGGACAGATAAAGCATGCATGCGCAGGGGACGTGCTGCCAGATTGGTACTTACTGTGCTACTTCTCTGAGCAAGACAATATTGCATATGCTGTGAATCTGACATGTCAGACTTGCTTTGCATGCAGGATTTATCTGTCTGGGACTATCCTAGATATCACCTTGCAAAATCTGTCTGTGTATCCTGTAATGTATGAGGCATTTTCAGATACGTTCAGAAGTCATGTGTAGCCAGGATTTGGAAAGACAGTAGGCCAGTAGGCAGTGCTTCAGTGGATTGCAGTGGACAGAATAACAGCGTGCTTGGATTTGTCTTTTTTTTTTTCCCACATATTGAAAGGTGTAAATGTTCACTCTAACACTTAGGAAATCCCCTCCTGACCACTGTGTGCAGCAAGAGCTGGCAGATAATCCACAGAAAGGCCAGTCACTGATTTTATTCCATGGAGGTTTCCTTGTTGTTTCTTGTGGTCTATGTTCCTTAATATCAACACATCAATTTCATGTCCAGGCCTCAGATGAGTTATTGGGGGTTTTATGTGAGATTAGATTTGTCCTGTTATTGTTGCAGTTATTTTACTCTTCCTACTAGAGGGCTGCTCCCCTGCCTTTTATTTTGTGCTGGCTCTCAAGGCAATTGTTATTTCAGGCTTGTTAATTGTGTCTGCCAACTCTCACATAGCTCCTAAAGCCTAACCACGAGTGGGGTGACATGCCACCTTCTTTTGCTTATTCTTGGAATTAGGACCTGTCTCTCCCAGAATGACATGTGCACTTCGCCTTTCTCTAGGCAACTGGAATAAGCTCTCACACCTGGAACTACACATTCAAGACCAGGCTTGTAGACTGTAGTATCTCATATCCACTCTGGAATGGGCAGAGGGGAAATTATTACATAGTCACCAGAAGATCATATCTTAACAATAAGATTGTGAATAGCTCCTTGGAGCCCTGGAATTACTTAACTATTTTTTTCCCCTTCTTAATCAGGAATATATGGTTTCCCAAGTCTGTGTTTAAAAAAGCAAGTGAGCCAGACCCTCCTTACTTTGGGCAAGAGATTAAAAGCTTGTGTCACAAGAACGTCATTGCATTCTTTTAAGTGCCCATTATTTTATGGCATTACTTTTTCTTGTAACTGTACCTTTACTTAAAATACAACTTTCTGTACAAGCTGCTCCTTTCTTGGTGCAGAGTATTTACATCAGAAATAAAGAGCCACAAAATTAGAGAAAAGATTCCTTTGTGTGGCTCTACATTTATGTAGTAAAAAGTCTTCACCGCTTCTGCTAATGTTTTCTGGTACATCAGCTCTGGCACTTAGACTTAAGACCTCAGGAAGTTTCAAATACCTCTGAGGAAGAACCCAAGACGCCACCACTAGTCCAACCACTAGTCCAGCACAAAAATACTTTTTCTGCATGCTTGAAAAAGGGTTTTGTTCCAGAACTAGGCTGACCTGAGATACAGAAGTGGACAAGAGCATTGCATGGTACCGAAGACTGATCACTCAGGCTTTCAGGAGGATGCTCATGCAAGACACAAGTTCTGTCTGAGGCTAATACCAGGCAGTAAGATATTAAATCCATGTGATCCAATAACCTTTACGCATTACATTTTGATTTCCAGAAGAGTTTCTTCAGATCCAAAGGCTCTTAGTATCAGAGAGTTTAGGGTTTTTTGTCTTTGACTAATGTATTTGGGTCTTTTGTACTAAACCAACCTGATTTCTCCAATTGAAAGTATAACATTCACCAAATTTTCTATAATACTTGGGGGTTTTTGAAGAGGGTAAAATCTATGGAATGTAGGCAGAGAGAGCTTTTTACTGAGACATATTTGAAGCAACCAATATACCTTATTTGAATCTTTGCTTCATAAATAATACAATCATTTCAAATACGTGCAGATTAAACCTTTATACTTTCATGGCTTCTCTCTTAAAGAAGAGTGCCAAGAGGGTTTCTGAAGCATGGCGTGGTAGGTAGGATTTACTGACATGCCTTTGACTGCATTACTCATCACCAGTTGGACTAATGGGCAGGACACCCTACATACTGTCATTCCTATTTTTATCCAGCAGGACAAGTTAATACAATAGACACAATTACATCTGTAGAATTTCCGAGGTAGTTCCTCATTTTCTATAAATACCAACACATTCTATGTCAGGAACTCTGATTTAATAGGGCTTCTTCAGAGCACCACATCTGAGAGAGGAGTGTGTCCTGCTGGATGCTGTCAGTATTGGGAGGAATGGTGAGAAGTAATTCCAGCTGGAAGGAGGAAAGGGGAGTTTTGTAAAATTAGCATCAAAGGCTTGGTCTTTTAAATATTTCAGTGCATGCATAGACATACTTCTTTGGGCAGTACTGTTTACTGCATTTTCACAGTTGGAACCTGGTTTTATGAATTATAACAAATCTGTCACCTCGGAGTAAGTAATTATATTGCATACCATGGCCTCTCAGAACCTCACAATGCATCCTGAAATGAGCTCAAGCTTTCTGTCCTAAAAGACAAAGACTCCTCTCCCTGAAGCTAAAAGAATACCCATGTGTTGTTAGGAGTCCCCTGCCAAAGATGTGCAGTGCCAAAGACGCAGCTGAACAGAACTAATTTCATTTTGCCAGGAGCACTGACAGAAATGCAAAATAGGCAGCTTGATAAATCTGCTTTGCTATTATTATTGTAACAACAATGTTAGCAGGAAAACCTTGATAGAACTTTATTTTTGAAAAACAAAGTTCATGGTACTAACCTAGCCTCACTTTGTACATCTCTAAGTTAAGTACTTGGCCCAAGCTATTTTTCTAGGCTTCCTCTGGAGAGATGGAGTCAACCACAAAGGTGATGGATCCCAGATCCTTATAGGATGGGATGTGTTGCTTTCTGGTGTCTTGCAGTGACACTGTGGGAGCCTAGCCCAGCAATGTTAGAGTACATCAGTTAAAAGAGGTGAATTCTGGCTATGTTCTACCACTGTGATGGTAAATTTGGAAATTCAGTGTCTCGTTGGAGAGATGCCAGTGTGCCACTGACAGCCACAGTGATCTGTGGCAGTGGAGTACTTACTCCCGTGTTACTGGGAGGCCAGCCTGTGGCTTGTGGATTGTGGAGCTGTAGCATCACATCCCATCTTGGTGATCTGTCATTATCTGTCCTCAAGGTTATAATGGCTCCTAAGACTCAGCTATGGGAGGAAACCAACCAGGCAGGGATGTTCAGGCCAATGTTGACAGGTCACCTGAAAAGTAGAAGGTCTCCAAGGATGTTAGCAGGAAGGATCCGAGGATGATCTTTGGTGATCTCCGAGGGTCTAGACCTACCACGTCTTACCTTGAAGCTGCTCCCAGAGCTCTCCATCCTCTTGATTCTTCAGGGTATGTCTTTTAACTCTTGGGCCTAACTAGAGCCTATGTGCAGTTCATTAGATTGTAAAGGGTACTCACTGATGCTTAATTAGTTTTGTTACTTCAAAATTATGCGCACTATGAAAGTTATTATGGAAATATTATCAGAGGAACAAAAAGCAAGTTGAAAGCTTAAAAACCTTTCCTGATTAAATGCAGTAAGCATTCTGTGTATACAGAACTGCCAGCAGTTTCTCTTTCTTACCACCATCTCTTATCCTTTGTAAAAATAGAGAAGAAATACAAGTATCCCATCTTGAAAAGAAAGCCTTTTCAACAAAACTCAAAAATAGGCACTTTTGGTCACTAAACCCATTCATTTTTCATATTATTTTTTATATTTTAGAAGGTCAATTACCCCATAACACATACTTTCATGCCTTCTTCAACAATATTTTGATAGCATTAATTCAACGTTGAGAAGAGACTTAGGATAATCTACTCCATTTTTTAAGTTTGACCATGCAGATACCCTAAAGTGTCTGCTATGAATACATTATGACTTCCCTGAAATCTTATGAGTTATTTGATGCTAAAACATCCTAAATCTGTCTTCTACACAGAACTAACATATTACTGTACATCTTACTTTTGTATCATTAAATATTTGTGATTGTTAATGAAATACTGATAATGAAATACTTGCAAATATTATGCGAAAAATAAGACTATGCTGCTTCACATATGTTCTGAAGTTTGTCATAGGAATAGGAATTTTAGCTATGCCTTTCAAGACCTTTCATGGTTTCTATTATTTTACCTATGTAACACAAATACCCATAAACATTAAATTGTAAATTAATGTATGGAACAAACAATGGATATTTGGTCTGGATTTTTTTCAACTAGAAGACAGTAAATTGAGGCAGATCACATTGTCAACAACTGCTTCCATGACTTGGCTTTTGAAATAAGTCTTGATGAATATTATTGCATAGTTATTACACTATCAAACATTTTCAAAAGATAATTAAAATAATATTTATTTTTTTAATGAAACCTTCTAGAATGCTCAACCTGCTGAATTTTACATGGACCCTAATATTCCTTAGGGAATAGCACTAGTGATGTTTCAAAAGGGAGCATTTTCACGGGCAAGGCAGTATAAAGCCTCTGAGATGGGGAATTTTTGCTGCTTGGATAAATATAATTTAAAAAATAGAGGAGAAGAAATCATGTCTCCTGTGGTATTCAACCTGTGCTGATTTATGCTTTTTGTTTCTTTATCAGTGGATATCAGACTTGATACCTGTCTTCTTGTTTCTCAAGTTGTTTCATTAAGGGTTTTCAAGTTCACCTATCATCTTTGTTTGTCATTACATTAGATTTCTCTTTGTCCAGATCAGGCTGAAACTTTGTCTTTCAGTTTTTTCCAAGGTTTTCATAAGGAGGAAAGGATTGTATTGTTCTGAGTGACACTGGCATGCAAGTAAATAATACTGAAACTTGGAAGAGTGTTAATTAAAAATTATTATAACCTGACTGACCTGACTTGGCATTATGGTATCTCGCCAGACTGGCTCTTTATTCTCACGCGTGTCTGATTTGTGTTTGCGGTGTGAAGCTAATGAGCTCATAGAATTGTTTGGCCTAATCATGCTCTATACTGCAGAAGTTTTATGTGAGGAAGAACAAGGAATATCAGAATTAGGTTCAGTGGGTATGACTCATAGTGATTAACCCAAGTAATATTTGGTACAGATTGCTATTTTAATAAATTCAGGTAGATGACGTATTGGGCCTGTTGTTTGTTTACCTAAATGTGATTTACTTTGATTTAAGACTAGTTTACACCTGTGTGTAAGCTCTACTGGCTTCAGTGCTCATTTTTTGTGATTCTTACTGTGTGGCGCCACGCAGGGACCACTGAAACAAATTAGAATGTGTTTATTGATGTGATTAATCAACAACAACGTAAAACTCAATTTACTGTGACTTTTAATCACATTGCCATCATTTTAGCAATGCAGAAGAAGAGCAATTTGAGTAGTTGTGAACAAGAAGGACTGGAATCTGACTTAGAGAGGTCTCTCAGTTAAAAGAAAAGCAGATCTTATCTTTACATCTGTATGTACATAGGCATCAAAAGGCTGTTTCTTAAAGTCTTTGAAGTGAGATGGGTCTAACAATTGTCCTGATCCTCATTCTCATTCCCAGAGGGACTGGGCTGTGGGCTGGGGCTATGGAAGATGGAGGTCTCCCACCTCAGCTTGCCTTTCCAGCTGGCTTCTGTGCTCATTATTCAGGGTGGAGCACCCCACTGACACACCTCTACAGCATCTTGTTTTGGAGTTACTTGGTAGAGTGCTGTGTTGAGCTGTGCAGCTGTATCCTGCATTTAACTATAGGGTTACATGAGTAATAAGTCAGGTAGTTCAACCAGAGTTATTCAGAATATGTAGCACAGGTGATGCAATTACCAAAAACACGCTGTGGGACCCCATTCTGTGACCAGTTCTGTATTCAGTAATTGTTAGTGTGGTTTGACATATGACCAGCACATTCTCAATATGATTTATCACACTGTCCTTTTTCCTGCATCTCCTTTTTTTTAAATAATTTTTGTATTATTTCAAGAAGAATTCCTAGAGGTTATTTTCTCAGTTTCCTGAGGTATGCAGTAGTAGCCACAATCTGACATTACATTATTTACAGTTCATAAATGCAATGTCTTTAATGTCCATGTACCAGTAATCCCAGCAGGCCTAGGCAAAGTCAGCCCTACTTTTGTAGATATTTAGTTTGAATTTATGTCTGTTCATGCCCTGCAAGCTTACAGTTTGGAAAGAGGAGACAAAATGGAAAGGTAACATGGACAGAATGGGTTAAATAGGAGGGATTCCTAGGTTTATTTTTAACGTTAGCATCAGTCTTTCAAATTATTGGAAGGGAAGTCATTGCTGAGAAGTGATGGGAATGGGAAAGGGAAGACAAATAGTGGCACAGTAGTGTGAAGGGAAAGGGCAGAAAGAATGAATTTGACTCAGAGAAGCTTTTGGTGACTGACTTCATAGAAATAATACAATAGAAAGTGGAGAAAAAGTCCATGGTCAAATCATAGGAGTGAGTCCAAAATTTCCAAATAGGTCGCTGATGTTTGCTGGCAGCTTTTAACTTCAGCTAGAAGAAAAGAGCCTCTTTTCTCCACAAACCAGAATTAATCTGTAATGCTTTTCTCCTCCAACTCAAGTGACTTGTGTTAAGAGGGCAGCTTTCAGACAAGGACCTTGGACCAAGTCCTGTTTGGATACAGTGGAAAATTTCCAGCTGTATTTTAAAGCACCATTCACCTCTTGTGTCTGAACTGTTAATTTGCAGTGGGGTCACTCCCAACTTCCACTACTTCTAGGACATTAATGGTCTAAATAACTGCACCTGCTATGTTAATGAAAGTGTGCAGAAAAGCTCAAGTAATTTAGAAAATGATGTGTTGTGTTGGACTGCCAAGAAGGACAGAAAGGTACAAGTGGCAAGAAGTTGGTCAAAAGAAACGGATTTCAGATCACTTGCTGTATTGTTGCCACAGTATTTGCAGTGCTGCTAATGCTTTCAGTATTTTACTGACTGTATTCAGCTTTGTAGTTGAATGTGTTGCAGAGTAGGAGGGCTTTTTGACAAAGAGAAGGAATTGGAATAATGTTTATTTTTTAAGAAGTCCTTATTATTTTGCTGGCAGGTTTTTAAGATTGTGAGATTTGTTTAAGACCAATCCCTAGCAAAAATATAGGTCATTAGGCATCTTTGGATCAAAAAATCACAGGAAAACAGAACTGGAATGGACTTTAAACAATCCATTCCTTGCTCCAGTCTGCAAACATGTATACCAATATGATTCCTGATAAATGTTTGTCTAACCTGGTTTTGAAATCCTTTGCAGCCTTCTCAAGCAATCTATTCAAGTCCTTATTATGCCTACTGTTAAAAGAAGCCATTTCTAATGTCTAATCTAAAACTCCCACCTGCAGTTCACACCCATTACTTCTTATCATGCCATTCTGGGCATGAAGAACAGCTTAATTCTCTTCCTCTCTGCATCCATCTTTTATGTATTAGATAATGCTTGCATTCTCCTGCATGTGCCTTTTTCTGTGCAGCTGGACTTGGATGAATATAGATTAAAGGAAAAAAAAATAAGAAAAAAATCACATTTCTGACTGAGACAGTCATTTTAGCTGCTCAGGCAGCAAGTGGCTGAAATGGAGGAGTTAGAAAATGCTGGGCAGGGCAGGGTGATTTGCTTAAGGCGATCTGAGGCCCTAAACATAGTGCTCAAGAGGGACTGGTGCCTGCCATGTGTTGCACATCTCTCATGACAATGCCTGTTTGGCATTTCTGTCTCACCTACCATGTCTCAGCCTGCATCTCTCCCTCGTCACCTGAATTGTGGCCAGGAATCATAGATGCTTCTGTGGAGCCTGATTTTCAGGGCTTAGGTTAGTTCTCTGCTTCCATTTTTAGTTGTCTCCATTTTTGAACTCATAGATGGGTAGGAAAATGTAGAGAATGAGAAATGTGGCAGCTGGTTACTGACCCCATTCTTAATTCAGCCCCCAAAAATCATACTCCAAGATACATGAGATATCCATTAAATACTTTCCTCCTTCTTTCTTCACATCTTACAGGTCCTGGCAAAGATCCCCAAAACTCCAGAACTATCCCAAACATGAATCCCTGACTGCTTTTAGCATCTGCTCCAGACTAGCATCCCTTAGCATGGGTACAACAGAGGCTTCCCAAGTATCCTGCAGACATTCCTAGGCACTTTAGGAGCACCAGTCCTTTGGCTGTCTGCTCTGTCTTCTCCCAGGTGTCCCAGCCATGCTAGCCTTTCCTCATGGATCATTTGGATCATGTATATGGTGATACAGTCTCTAAAATTGCATGTTTACTTGGTGCTTGCTTTACTTGGTGCTGCCTATGCTTTGGATGCATGAACAGCTCTCCAGTTCTCCAGGTGTGAGGCACACACCTGGATGGGTGAAATCCTCATCTCATGGGGGTTTTGTGGGGTGAACAGTGCTTTGTTTGTTTGGGGCTGACAACTGAACCAAGAGACAGAGCAGTTTGCATGATTTAAAGCTGTTGTTTGCAAACCACTGGAGTCACATTTTCTTTTCTGTGATGAAGGCCATAAATTTACTTTTAAATTAAGAAAACTCTTGTTCTTCTGCTAGTTGTGTGATTCTGAGAGATGGTACCTGAAGCATAAGGCTATAGTGCTATTTATAATGCCAAAATATTTAGAGTGAACGGGATTCTTATAAAGTGGAGAGAAAATAATTGTTTCTTATGTTGCTTAATTTATGAAAGAGAAAGCATATGGAATTTTTTTCTCAAGTCCATGAAGTCTAGAATTGCCTCATTCCACTCAAGTAGTGAACTTCACAAATGTGCAGTATGACAAAATCTTACCTGCAGGCTAAATTTGAAAGATAAATGTCCATTTTGCTACATTTTCTTAAAGAGCACAGTTTGTATTAATACTGGGGGTTTTTAATTTATTAATCGAGGAATTAATTTTCTTATCTTGGAATGGGAGTGGTTATTAATGTTACAGGTATAAGAATTGGTATTATCTCTGATTATATGAATCCCAATTGAAATTAACCTGGAGTTGTCCCCCAAGCATTTTCTGTTGATAACTGTGACACCCAGTGGTTATTTAAAGAAGTATGAAAACGTAGTACAGTAGGATTGCAGTAAACCTAAAGGCTACACAAAACACTGAGGTTTGTACAATAAATATATGTTTTTAGAGTAGTACTCTTCCTTGGTAATGTGTACAGATAATAAATATAAGCTATTTTAGGAGTTGTGAGGCTTTATTCCGTGTTTTGCTGTATTTAAAACACACGTACATACATACATATATATATATATATACACACATATATTTATATATTTACTTGTACAAAGCTTTTTAATACATTGTGAGGCTGAGGTTATAACTCTGGTGAAACACTGACAAAAAGTATCTGTGAGGTATGAAATGGCTTTTAGTTCTTGTTGGTGAGAAGCTGGCTCAGAAGAAGTCTGGGAGATAAAGGAACCTTGTTGCCTCTCCTTTGTTTGCCACTGACTCATTGTGTGGCTTAGAACAAATTGCTTGTGTGCATGGCTGATAAGTGCTTCAGTCAGTCTGTTCATAAAGGTGAAAAGTGTAATTAATATTAATCTAGGTGGCATTCACCTCTGACCGTTTATGCCAGAGTCAAGAACGATGAAGTTATATGCTGTGTATAATGCCTCGTATTTATATTCCAGAGCATAATATTACTTTATGAGCTGTGTTTTATTACAGAGTCCTGAATATGGATTTACTCCCATATAACGGGTAAACGAGACCCTATTAAACCCTATTGTTGAGGGATCACTGACCATTAAATACTTACTCTTGGTGGCATGTTTAAAATAAAGGAATGCTGTCAAAATTCAGAATGTCTAATTGCAGTGGGCCAAGCAGCAGGTGCCCATTATAAATAGATTACTATATATATTGTTTGGGAATGTCTCAGGGAACTGCTGAAGCTCTTTCTTACAGATAAGAAGAGTTACACAGCAAAAGGAGCAATGTCAGAAGGCATTCATTTATAAACCTGGAGATTAGACAGAGCTGCAAAGTCAGTTACTGCCTAAGGCCCTGTCTTGGCTGCATTAGCTGTGGTTATACTGCATGCCTCAGCAGTGTTCTTCAGCTCCTCAAGTGTGTACCTTGTCTTCATCCAGAACTGGAGTGACATCTGTATTCCCACCCTTTATTCATCTCTACCCTACCCGGTTTTCATGCAGTGAAACCACAGCCAGAAAGGGAGAAACGAGACATTCTGGCAAGTCCAGCCCAATCAGGGTGAGGAGAGGACCAAGACACACACACACAGAGAAAACATGAACTGAATGGCTGTGCTACAGTATCACAGTATTATGCAGTACAGTATTATGCAAGAACATAAATATTATCTATTTCACACTATTTTTTTATTTTTAGCATCATCAGTGTTTACTATTTAATAGGATCACATGAAATACCGAGTTGTAAAATACCTTAAATGCTGAATTCAGGATAAAAATACCTTAAAACAACTGCACATGTTGGAGCTAAACTTGTTTATCATTAAAAAAATAGGGTTTGGATGTTATTGCTTGGAATCTGTAACATCTAGTAGTCCTTGTTTCACACCTGCTACCCCAGTCTTTACAAGGACTTAAAAAGATGGAAACAGAAGAGTGAAAATGAAGTAATGCTTGATAAAGTGCACTGTTTACTCTGTTGCTAACAGATTGTCACCCATTGTTGTTAATGGCAGGATGAAGAGTGCTTTTGTCTTCCAGCTTCTGATAAGAACAAATGTATGTGATAAAATGTTGTTCTAACATAAGAATATATACTGGTGCTTACTGATGTACTAACATGTAAACACCTGACTCAATCTTGGTTTAGTCTCCAGAAGGAGATGATGAACAGATCTTTTGCTCTTTAACCTAACCCTGAAATATGGATATGGAGAAATTTGGTTTTGATTGCTGTCCCTCCACTATTTATTCTATACTCAAATGACTTGAATTCTGGCTCTGGGTCTGAATTATATGTAGCTCATTTCAGTATTTCCACTAGTTTGGCTGGTTGTGTTGTGTTTTAGCCTTAAAAAGTTTGGGTTTATTCCTCAAAGACTGGACAAATCATGTTAGAAACCAGTTTGTCTTCTGATTTGTTTATAGCATATTTTGCTAGCCAGCATAAACAATGCCTAGGGCAATTTGCCATCCTGTTCCAGACAGGATGTCCAACAAGTGCAAAGTCTTTTGTTTACACTGTGAACTGAGTTTGGAGTTTTTTGCTTCCCTGTTCTGGATTCTATATCCTAAAAGTGTTTTCTTAGCCTATGAGGAGAAAACTACAACTCACAGTGCACAAATCTGCATTTTTAGGTAAAAGACACTTAGTAGGTGGAAGAAATGCGTCCCAATACTTGGATTACAGGAAAAAGAGTATGCTGAGAGAAGGAAGAAGTCTGCCATGTGTGTTGATACTTACCTTAGTTTCTGCATTGGGAAAAGCATACTTGAAAGACATGAGTAGTGATGTGCTTTATCCCTTCCCACACACTGGGGCTTGGCATGCCCTGGAAGAGAGTCACCCAGTAATTTTTATTAATTACTATGATGCAGCACTCTAGTGGCTCATGAAGTGTCTCTGGTCTCTCACTGAATTGGAATGTTTCAGATACAGTTTCAGACATGAATATCATAAAATACACTTTCCCCAATAAAGCTACACCCCTGCTGATTAGCTAGTGCCCTGAGGTCTTGTGATAATAAGATCTGACTTAAACCTCCACACTTATCCCTCTGGATGCTTGCCTTCTGTGTCAAAGCAGGTCTTCCAGCACTCAAGTTCATTTCAATAGTTAAAATTTGGCTCCCTACTCTCAAAAACATCGAGGTCTGGCTCTTTGAGAGTGGTGGCTGCTAGACATGCACATTAATTTATTAATTTCAGGGAGAAAAACAAGAAAAGGGAAGAAAGAAGAGAGCTTAGGAGTAGAGAAGGAGCAAGAAGGTGGTTGCAGGAGCAGCCCCACAGCCTGGTGGTAGCAGGGTAAGCCACAGTGCTCTGTTGGGAGATCAAAACAAGAGGATCCACCCTCTTAATCTTCCTCTTGCACAACCCCTGGCATGGCTGTGTGTGGCTGTGTTTCACACTCAAAAGGGGTGAATAGAGGACAGACCACTGACTTAAACAACATTTAGATGAGATAGAAGTGAAGTTTTAGATAGTCCTTGCAGCCAGTTCACTGAGTAAACTGATGAGTATAAAGGATGTAGTAAGCAAGTTGATTTTGTATCGGGGTGCAACTAATTTAATAGCTACCAGACCAAATTCCTGCGTTCTGGTGTTTTGAATTCTGAGGTATGAAAATAAAATGTGTGAAATACAGAACTGGATTTCTAGATGGTGGGAGCGAGCAAGATTTTATTAAGGATGTTTGTTTAAATACTGCTACAGCAGATGTAATACAGATCATACCATCTCACTAAGTCACAGGAGTTCAAGGGTTGAAAATGGCCATTTAAAACTTGTGTGTTTAAATAAGTGTCACAGAAACTTCAAGAGAAAAGAATTTATTCTTTTCTCTTGAAGTTGAAAAATCTTCTCAGATACTACAAATGACAGAAATTTCATCTTATTCACCAGTAAGCCTTTCCAGAGTAGTCAGTGACTCACAGATTCAATGTCAGTCCTAAAAGCCTTCCAACCTGAGGAGAATATTAAATTGTCTGCTTGAAGTACAGCATAGTGCTGTTTTAGCACCCATTTTTTCAGGAATACAGGCGCCGGAGTCAAGTCACCGAACGCCCCTGTTGTGGCAAGACAGGACTTTCCTTTTCTGTGGAGTTGTTTTTTTTTGGGGGGGGTGTGGGGGTGTGGGGGTGTGGTTGTTGTTGTTTGTTCAGGTTTGTTTTGTTTTGTTGAGGTTTTTTTTTCCATCTTCAAGCAGAGATAGCCAAGGGAGGAGGCAACTGACTGATTGATTACTTGTGACTACTGAATGAAGGCCCCTTTAAAGAAAGGTCTTTGACCTTAAGCAGACAAAGTCATCACTTGATAGCTTGTTGATTTGCAGTAGGAAATCACTTAAATAGATATTCTTCCAGTAAAAGTCCTGTCTGCTGCTTTGCAGCAGCTCGGATGGAGCACTGTGCTTTGTTTCATCATCACTTACATTGTGTAGTATTCCTGTAGGAGGGCAAAGACTGGGTAAGAGACCACAGAGAAATGTTTAAAAGTTAGTGATATAATATCTTGACCATTGATTATAGCAGGATTTCAACTCAACTATGCTGGAAATGTGCTCTGTTAGTTTGGACAAGCCATTGCACCCATTGGCACCTCACGGCTTTATTTGATCTAGGACAGAAGTTTCATGATTAGCTTAAGCCAACCTGAGAATGTACTGCTGCTAAAGGGACATTCCTCCTCCTCTTACATCAGACCAGGCACCCACATGACCATACAATAAACTGATCCATCTGAAAACCAGCCCTGGAGGGGAGAAAAAAGGGAGAGATTACTTTTTTAAGTCAGAAAGTTAAGCAAGAAGCCAGAAGGTTGCTGGGGCTTATGAAATGGGTGGACTGGCAACAAGCAGCTAGGGGGATGGAGAGGTGTGACAACCACCTCTGAGGCAGTGGGATTCAGCAGGTGAGTCTCATTTGAAGTCCCTTCTGTATGCACTGTGGTCCAAGAAGTTTTTCTCTGGAGAGAGAAGCAGATTGTGCTGCCATACCAGCAGTTGTGCTGAGTGCATTGGAGGGGTTGTACTTCAGGTTAGCTCTGGATTTGTCCCATGCAGGAGCCTGCTGTAGTGAGTGAGCTCCCGGAGTGCATCCTCCACTATAGCTGGTAACACAAACTTGTGTAGATGCACACAGTGTGTACCAGGGACCACCACTGCTACTCATATTTTTTGAAACTTTGAGATGCTTCCATCATATTAAAGTATTCGGAATCTGTTTAAACTCTCCTATTCAGGGGTGAGAGGCAGGAATATTGCAGAGCCTGTGTTGAGCAAGAAGAGAGAGACCACAGGGATTTCATGTGGTTTTATCCCCGAAAGAAACTGAGTCTTTTCTGTGGTCCTGGTTTGGAGCAATGGAGGTGTGACAAGGCTGAAGCTCAGGTCTCTTTGTGGTTCCAGTTGGCCATGGTTCACTCCATGTATTTCTTTTTTGTGATCATTCCCAACATAGAGCTCTGCTCTTGTCACCTCCTGGGTGCTTTACCAAAGCAGTCTGTGAACTCACACTCTAGTTTAAATGTTCCTTTTTGATCAGCATCCTTAATTTGCCCTTTGGGGGTGTTTTGTGCAGTTCAGTGTGTTTAGTCACTTACATTTTTCATGGGCCACACCGGTAGCAAAAGACAGCAGGGGGCACCAAATCTGCATAATTCTGTTAAAATTGCAACATCTAGGTCCATGCTCATAAAATTTAAGTTATTATGCATAGTTTCAGTTTAACAGTTACTATGCTTACTTTGGTTTAACATCTGTAATTTCATTCTAGCGCCGATATTTTCTAAGATACCTCCTTGCTTCTCAAGGGTTGCAGTGGTAAAAGCTGGGCATGAATTTCCACAGAAGTATATGTTTGGGTCAGTAGCAGACTCTTCTCCTGACAGTTGTTATCCCATTTCCTTCCCTACTTAGTGCTGTAGGCTCCAGAGTTCATGCCCAGGAAGATATTCTCTCTAATACTTAATTCAGGAAGCTGTTTGTATTTGCAGAATTGGATTAACTGAAGGCTTTGCTTTTCAGCTCCGAAGTATCCTGATATTGGCATGGTGAAAAGATTTTGTGCTGAAATCAGTGTTGGACTATCTAAAGGTCTTCTCAATGGCCATGCAAAATGTTTTCATGGCTAGAATAAGCGATGTGGCTGCCTCTGTTCTTTTGGAGAAGCTGGAACTCAACTGCCTTACAGGTTTTTAAGAAAAAATCCTCTGCAAAATAAAAATGGAACACAAAATGTATTGTCTCATGGTTCTTTGAGTGTAAAAATAATCTGTGAGCATGGATCTGATTCAAAAGCCTTCCTAACTGGGTGGTTCATACTCCTGAAACAGCTGTAGGTACAGTCAAAGAAGTAAACCTTATTATTTGTGCATATAACACAGAAGTATTATTTGTATTTTGGAAGTGCTTCAGGATTGGATCCTTATTTGATAACATACAAAGAAAAGTAACATTGCAGTTTGACAGACACTTTGAGAAATCTATTAACTGTGAGCTACTAGTAGTGTCTTTCTGTAATACACTCAAGCCTTGCTGAGGTGGTCATCACATGATTTTTTTTCTGCCCTGTATGCCCAGTCTTGGATTTCTCTTCTCCTAAATTTGAAATCCTTCCTTGAAAAATCAGACCATAAAGAGAGAGAACAAGTCATAGAACTAAGAAGAGAACCTCGATCTAAAATATGCCTGCTCACCGTATAGCTTCTGGGAAGTCATTTTAGGGTCAGATTCATAAAATAATTTGGTTATTTGAGTTGTAAGTTAGCTGGGTAGGTGCATGCCTAAATAAGTAGCATTTCCAGACTTATTTATCTACTTTAAATGTAATCACTCATTGGATAAAATTGGCAAACAACAGACCTGCTAAGCTTTTCAGAACAGCATGTTCTTACAGGCAATTGCTATTGTTTCAGTCAGCAGGAAAAGAAAGTCTTGTCAGATGACCAAGACTCAGGTGAGAGCAAATAATGTGCATATTAACAGCTTGGTAAGTGTCTAAGAGCACCTGTCCTGCTCAGTGTGGAATGGCGCTCGCTCCACTGATCTGTGCATGCACAATCCGCCCAGTTAATTGGAATTCAGTGGTTTGGGCAGTTCTGAAATGTTAAAAGCAGGAGCTAGAAGTGTGATTTCCTCCAAGGAGATACCACTGGATCACTCTTCATGGTTGGTTTACTGAGCATTTTCTCTTTGGGTTCACAAATCTTGTATTTTTGATTGTGTGGTTTCACAGATTCGCTAACCTTACAGCATTATTGTGAAGAGAAGTACATTAAACATTGGGAAGAGTACTAATACTGCCATAGTGGGGATTGCATACATATCTTGTGTAGGTAGACTCTACATCACCATTGATTTCTTTTGAGAAAGTTTACACCTCTGAACTTTTGGCTTCTCACAATAGCAGGTTAAAATAATGATTTCAAGCCCATATTTGACATATTCAAGCCCATATTTGACAGTCACCTGTCAAAAACTGTGTAAGACTCTAAATAGTAAATTTGTATGGTTCCTTAGTCATCTGTAGGGTTTCTGTGGTTTTTCTGTCTCCATAGCTCTTAAACCTTGTCAGCTGGATAATCCCTGGAAGCATCCAAGGTCAGGCTTGACGGACCTTTGAATAACCCAAGGAAGCAGAAGATGTCCCTGCCCCTGGTAGGGGAATTGGACTAGATATCTCTGAACCTTCCAACCTAAACATTATTCTATAACTTAAATGTGTTAGGTAAGGTAATGAGTATCTGGTTTGTAGTTGTGAGTCTCTAGAGTTTTCTTTTGGTGGAATGAGCTCAGTTCTTTCTGCCTTATCTCCAAGGCCAATAGCTCTAATATCTCCTGAATTATCTGAATGCACTGAAGATGCTACATTTTGGCTTATGCATCCCAGAACAATGTTTGCTGTTTTCCTTCTCCATTTGTTCCATTTATGATAAAACATGCAGCTATTTTTCTGAGTACTGCTGTATCATGTTGGGAAAATGCAGCTGGTTTTACTAATCATGATTCATCATCAAAATGAAAGGATTCTGCACATAGGACTGTGTAGGATCCTACTTCAGGTCCAGCACTAGTCAAAACTTCCATTAATATTTTGGGTAACACAGCAGAGAGGACTATTAAATAGCATCCAGCCATCAGCTGCAGAGGATCCCTTAACTGTTTGTGAAAGGGTAGGATATAAATTGAGAATTATCATGAGAGTTCAAGAAATCAGTGTGAAAAGTATACACAACAAATTAAAATGAGAGCTACTTCATTTAGGTAGGAATAATTAAATACACAATAGTAAGAGTGGGAACAATCCGACAGCACTGTGAAACATTGCAGAGCTAGCATATATGGCTTTAACTGCTCATTCTTTTTCCCAGGACTGATTACTTCATTATAGAAAGAATTTTGTTTAGGTTCATACAATTTTCCTTTGATTAATCATTGGTCCTTTCTATTTTTTTATTG
Source organism: Anthoscopus minutus (assembly GCA_013399455.1). Lineage (NCBI taxonomy): Eukaryota > Metazoa > Chordata > Aves > Passeriformes > Paridae > Anthoscopus > Anthoscopus minutus. The sequence goes on along the minus strand of VWYI01038430.1, from coordinate 19,659 downwards.
TTCTCATCTGGATACTAGTTTAGTTTAAATCAAGAGAAAAAATAACGGAGTAAACAATTAAACATGCCAAAATGTTGGCCATTCCAAGGCTATTACTTTTTCTTAAGATGTTTTTTATCTTAACCAGTCTTCTGCAACTTCCTCTGTCTTTCAGTATTTCTCAAATATGTAATAAGTCTGAGATTACAGCAACTTCTGAAATACAAACCAGACTGGAAATGTGTGCCAGTCTCCTTAAATAAACTCAATTTCCTGAAGAGACATTTCATGCATATCTCAGACTGTGTCACAATATTCTATAGTATATAAGAAACATTTTTATTGCTGTTGAAGATAATAAAATATTACTTTCTGTGGAGAAGCACATTTTCACAGTATATAGAGATGCCATAAAACTTGCATATTGAAGCAGAATCTCATTGAAGAGATTGTATGGACAGAAGGGAGAATATCTGCTGTTAGCACTTATGAATCTGAGAAATATTTATATATGAACTTTTGTGGTAATCCACTTTCACAACATAATATGACAGTAGATTCAGATACCTCAGATTTGCAGGGTTTGGAATCCACGTATGATGTTCAGAGACAGAAGACACTAAATAAGTTGACAAAAGAGACTGTGCATAAAATGAGTTTATACAACTATGATCTGTGCAGCTTTAGACTGAAATGCAGTGAGGGAATTGCTCTGGTTTATCTGGAGACTCCCCCTAATTCAAACAAGTTGAATGTATCTTTGCCTTGCAGCCCTGTTAAATTAATGGTCCTACAACAAGAATTTCTAAACTCAAAGTTATCTTTTTAACAAAGACCCTGTCTGTGTAATGGGGAACAATGGAAGATTTCATGCAGTTTCCATGTGCTTTTGTAAATAAGAGCATATTTTTATTGATTTGAAATGAAGTCCTACACCTGACAACAAAAGAATGTTGATTAATACAATCAAAGAACTTTTAAGAGCCTAATGTGTTTGGGTTCAATTCCAGCCTGGCAGCTCTGCAGGATGAAATAATCCATGAAGGATAATTCTGGAATGGGCAAAGGCATAGATGATCCCCAGTGCAGTCTCTGAATTTTAGTGTGGAGGTACCATTTGCTGCAGCAGAAGGATAATTAAGTTTTTGTTCCTCTTCACTTGCACCAAGATGATTAGCAGGGGAATCTCATGCTTCTCAGTTTTGCAAGGCAGACACTTTTCTGACAAGAATTGAATTTGCTCATTTCAGTCAGTCTGGTAAACAACCATCAGAGAACTTCTCCCAGCCGCTGTGCCAGGCTGGCGGCAGTGAGGGCACACCTTGCCACGCTCGGCTCTCTTGGCTCCTCAGGTGAGTAGTTAGTTAGCAGGCACATCAAACTGTTTACTCAGCTACTTAGGGTCATTTGCAGTAATTCTGCTTTCTTTCCTCCTCTTCAAGGCAAAATGAGCTCAGTAATACCATTTGTGGACATAGCTCATATTAATTCATTTTCCTAGTGACTTACACTACTTTTGTGATTTTTTTTTTTCTTTCTGGGCATCTATTACCCTGTCACTCTGCTCCAGCCACCTGCCCTATTTATGAGCATTTTAACAGAAGGAAGTTAATAGAAACTCACATTGGGTGTGAATTTCCATTTCAGTAATTCACGCTATTCTTGCTGGGGACACTTCAGTGTTAAAGGAATAATAGTTTACAGTGCATTCAAAGCCAGATTACTTTCTCCCAGCAAGACAAAGTGGCCTTAGTGGGAACTAGGGCAGCTAAGCTGCAGTGCTTGGAAATTTACACCCTCATTTTCACAAATTAGCTTCTCCATCTGGGCCAGAACAAATATGTGAAGAAACTCAGGTTGTCCAGCGTGTTACCTTTTCCTACAGAATGATCTCCACTGAGTGTTTTTGGGTCATACTGAGAGCATCAGAGTGGAAAACCCTTTTGCAGTTCAAATTAGCAAAAGTGCTTTCTGATTTTCAGTTACTTGAAAGTCTCAGAAGGCAGCATGCATGTAAATTACAACAGTAACTGATGGATTGGAAACACCAGTATGCTAAAATGTTGTATTTGCTCCCATTTCAAGCCTGAGTCCCTCAGCTTGGCTAGCTTTGCTTAACTCAATAGCTTTGCTTATGTTAAGTGCTTCGATGGACACAGAATTATTGCCACGAAAATGGATGCTTCAGAAGCCAAAATAACCCCTCAATGGAATAATTGTTGAAAAATATTTTTCTTTTAGAGCACTATGTCCTCAAAGAAAACCTGCCTGGAGTTAGTTTGATTTTGAGAGCTGCTTTACTTGCAATCCCATGCAAACTCCTACAAAATCTCCTTGGAAAGGGAAAAAAAAAAAGTTGATTTCTGTTATGTGTTGTTACACAGTTTATAGGTCAACAATTTATGTAGCCCACTCAGCAAGAAATACACATGTAGCATCTACTTCACTGAATCAGAGAGCTGGCTGATGTCAAGGTAATTACATTGATATAAAGTTGTTGTAGGTTCAAGGAGATGAGAGCTGAGTTTCTCTATAGAAGAACTAAATGCCTTGAACAGAGAAGAAGACGTTGTGTGTATGAGTGCGTGTGTGTGCAGTACTTGTGAGTCATGATAGTTTCTAAAAGACTGTTTAACTCTGAAGTTGATGTGAGTCATTGTTCTCTTCCCAGGTAATGACTAGTTAAGATCATATTTAGCGCTTCAATTTCTCTAGTAATCTCTGAGACCTGTGTTCCATTGATCTTCCAGTGAACAGCTGCATCAGAGCTCTGAGTGACAAGTGAAAGCTTTATGAAACAACACAGATCATTCCATTTGGAAAGCATAGATGACTAGAGCTGGAACCTGTCACTGCTCAACCACTTTTGTCACATAAAAGTGACAATTGGTTTAACAAAAGAAAGCTTGTACTAAGTGTTTAATATAGGTACAAAACATACGGGATTGGGGGAAAAAGGCGACTTTGAATGACACAGAATAAAATAGGCACAACAAGGGCACGTTTTTCACTTACATCACAACTCTTTTTCTCCTAAGTATTCCTAGAGTTAAACAGTATTTCAGAGGGCATGCTGAATATATTAAAGATCTAGACCCAAACTTATGTTGTGGTTTAGGCAAGTTTATCTAGACATTTCAAGGTTACAAAAAGAAAAAGAATTACAGAGTGAGTTAGGTTGGAAAGGACCACAGTGGGTCATCTGCTCCAACCTCCCTGCTCAGGCAGGGTCATCCTAGAGCAGGTGGATTTTGTCCAGATGGTTTTTGAATATTTCCAGGGAAGGAGACTCCACAGCCTCCCTGGGAGAACTGTTCCAGTGCTCTCTCACTTGCACACTAAGAAGTTCTTCCTCATGTGCAGGGAGGCCCTCCTGTGTTCAGCTTCTGCCTCTTGCCTCTTCTCCTATTGCTTGGCACCAGTAGAAGGCAGAACAGAAATTGAAATACTTGCAATACAAAATGCACTGGAACCTTCAACCAGGATTTCAAACCTTCTCTTTTTTGTAAGAGATAGGTAGATTGCAGAGAATTACCTTGTCTTGCTTGTTCTTCTTCAGACTGGCAATAAAGATTTATTAGGACGTTAAAGCTAGGTTGCTAATGTTTTAAAGATTTATATTTAGAATAAAAATCATCTTTCAGCACAGTGTTCTCATGAGATTTCTTGTTAAACATGTTCCCAACTCCTCCATTGCCACCTCCAACCTTTTCTTCTGGTATTTTTCCAATTTACAATATGAATTCTTCAGTACTTGTTGTCAAATGCTAAAATAGTTTTTATAAGGGATTTTAGCTGAAGCGACTAAGTGATACAGAGTGCTATAATCATTAGTTTTACTCCTACAGTTAAAAATATCTCTATTTATGGATTTTCTATTTGCTCTGGTTTAACATGAGGAATATGTTTCAAAATTACAAAAGCTTAGAGGATCAGTTTGGAGAGGGTTTAAATTCAGTGCTTGCATTGCTGATGTGCTAATATTACAAATCATGGTTTTTTTGGCAACTGATTTATTTATTCCCTTTAAATAGAGGTCAGTCAAACCTGATGCTAATTTAATGAGTTAATACTAATTTAATGAGGATGAGGAGACAGGGCTATAGGGGTCCTGAGCTGATGGCAACCAGATCATGCCTACTGTTACTGCAGTGCATGCTGCTGTACACCTGCACAGTCTCTCCTTCCCTCTGTACCACAGATGAGCCCATCTCTCATAAAACTGCATCAGAAACAACTTTTCTGAATAAATAAAGGCATAATTTAATGTTTATGTATTCATTAGTCAACACTGTTAGTTATGCAGACCATATTGCAGCTATTCATTTAAGCGTGCAAGTTAAAAATGACTAAGACCATAATTCACTGAGAACACATATGCCAGTTTGGGGAAATAATGACTTTTTTCCTAAATTGTAGCAAAGACACCAGGTCTAGGTTTTCTGGAACAGATTGTTGTTTTTGGGACAGCAGGGATTAGCATTCACTATCAGTCTCAGTACAGAAAGACAAAGAGAAAAAGCATTTGGTTTAATAGGAGATAATTTAATAATCCTCTGAGAAGGAGAACTTTTGAAGGGCATCACATGTTTGACTTCGTTCTGGCATCTCTGTTCAGAATGATGGAGCCATAGGGTGTGATCTGATACAGCCTGCAGTGGGTGGGAGCACCAGCAGGTCTTGGAGATTAGCAGAGTATTAGAGGGTGGGAAAAAATGAAACATTGTCAAAATCAGAAGAATCTGGCCCAGAATGTTATTTGAGTGTTTGGACAAATGCAAATCTGATGCAAATTGTCTTATTAGAGGTCTGCAGGGTCTTCAGTGACTAATGAAGAATTTCTTATGAGAGAGCTTATTCAGTAATTTTGTTATTCCTTTTTAATTTCTTTGATGGAATTCGGTTATTCAGAATTAATGAAGTTGTAACCCACTCTCTCACCAGCACAGACACAAATTAAATTCTTTCTTGGCAGGATTAAGCAATGTTAGCAAGAATTACTTCTGTATGCTTTCCATGTATTGATTTGAAGCAAAATAGGTAATGTCAAAGGCAATTAAGACTGTTTCTGATATTCCATGTTAGGATCTTACTTTATATTTCCTTCATGGGCTCCCATTTTTATACTGGGTTTCCCCTCCAGACTAAAAGTCTTGATGAGTTCAGAAAAATCTTCTTGGGGAAAAATACACAGATTCTATTTTGCCAGTGCTGAAAATCTCGTTACTAATTTAGGGAAGGTTCCTGCCTTCTATGTATTGGAAGGATTTCACATCTGGAAGAAGGTAACTTGTACAATAAAGATGACTTCTACTGTTGCCATGAGTAATTTTGGTTTTGTTTAATTCTAATCCTTCTGAAAATTCCACACATAGTTATTAGAGATGTGCTGTAATTAAGCAAATCCTTTCCCCAATCCATTTCACTTTAAGGCAGGACCTCCCCTGCAATTGTTTTTTCCACTTGCTTTTTCTACTCTGTCCTGGAACCAAGGACAGAGATCCTGTCTTTCTGGGGGGATTAATATCCTGTCAGATATTGCATCACTGGTGAGGAAGCAGTCTTGATGAGCTCACAGGAGATAAAAGCTGGATTTGGAGAAGGTATGGAAGTGAGAAGCAATGGACAGGCTGAGACTATGAGCTAACAAGAAGATAAGGGAAAAACAGGCTAATGGGGAAGAACTGTGCAGTAGAGAGACACAGGAAGCTGGAGCAATAGAGGAGAAAAGCATCTCTTAAGAATCAAGGGGTGGAATGGTATCTATGCTCACAAAGTTGCTCCACTAGTCCTGCAGGTAATGGAAAAGTCACAGATTCCCTGATGAGAAATACTCTTCTATTTGCTAGCAGATGATCAGTGGCATGAAGAATCAACACATGTGTCCTGACTCTGTGGTGCTGGTTATCAGAGCATGGCACAGAACAGTGTTGAGATCACTTAGCCCAGGAGAGTGATCTGAGCTGCAAACCTGAAGCCCCAGTTTTGCCAGTGGCCATTATGGACACCAGTGGGGTTCTGCATAATTCTGATACAGGCAAGGGAACAATAGAAGCAAAGGACTATAGTGTCATGCTCTGAATAGTCTTACTTTGCTTTTCAGGAACATTTCTGTATCTCATATTAATCCCTGCTGTTAAAAGTGCACTTCAATAATACAGAGTTTATAGCCTAACAGGAAGCTTACAAATTTCACCAGGGACAAATGTAAAGTTGTGTACTAAGCAGGGAATCAGCCCTGGCAATGAAACAGCCTGACAATTCTGCTGAAGATGACCTGAGACAGGCAGTGGAACAGGTTGCCCAGAGAGGTTGGACTGTCTCTGTCCATGGAGGCTTGTCTGGATGAAGCCTTGAACAATAAGCCTTACCTTGCATTTGTCACTGCTTTGCGCAGGATGTCGGACTAGAGACAGCCTGAAGTCCCTTCTGACATAAACTTTCCTGTGATCTTATGATAATAAAATTTATTCACCCAGGTCCTACAAAGAAAGGTGGGAACAGCTGGCAGTAAAACGAGATTATTGTCAGTGGGTTTGCGAGTTACCTTATTCTTGGTATCTGAAGAAGAGACTTCATTAACAAAATGTCACTTGCCTTTATTATTGCAAAGGTAACCTTTTGAAAATGAACTGACCATGAAATAATAGAGTAATTTCATCTAGAATCTGCAGATAATCTGAAATAATAATGCACAAGGGTATGAAATGCTTCTATTAATCTATGTGGGATATTAGCAGTAAAGCCCAATGATGGCAATTTGTATATAAGAATTGTTAATAATTTAGTATTACTTAGGGTTCACAAAAGAGAGAGTCACATGTATTATTAAAAAATAATCTATGAATGAGAGTTCTCTACTATAATTAATATAATGGCTTTTACTCTAACAGGCACTCAGTAACAGGTTACACTTAAACTACTCCTCTATATTATGTAGCAACAATATATAAATTTTAAAACTATGAACAGCTTTGGCTGAGGGTATTTAGCCTCCCTCTGCAGGGACTACAAGCCTTATAAAGACTTGTCCTTTAGGTTTACCCAGTTGTGGTAATTATTTGGGAGTTGAAAGGGCTCATTAGCAGTCCCTTCTCATCTCTGATGCTGTTTTGTAAATTAGCCACTGGAAATTTCTTTAAGTACCTTGGAATTCTTTCATTATCTAGCACAAAAGGTCATTTCACATAAAGTCAAGTGCTCTGAGACCTGCTAATGTAAGGACATCCAGAACACATTAATCCATTAAATCTATTTTCACACTTGGATGTTGTTGGTTTTTGAGGCCTGTCTGCTGCTCACCAGATGAATTCTGTTATTATTTGCCTAGTGACTGAATTTTTATGGTCTCTTACTAGAGAAGGGACTCACAAAATAAAAAACCATCTTTAAGTAAAAAAGTCCCTGATCCTGTTTGTGCTTTGACTTATGGTCATATTTTCAGAGTGACAGTTTTGAAAATCAGCATCTCAGTACTTCTTGTACAAATGCAGCACCACCATCTTCCTCTTGTGATGACTCTATGTGAAATTGGGATCAGACCGCACTGCAGTCATATTTTTCAACAAATATGCAAAATAAAGAGAATTTTTTTCTGTTTACAAGCACCAAATCCAAAGAGGGATAACTAGCATTTCAAAATTAATCTGCTCAAGGAAAGCAAGAGCCCTCCCAATCTTCTGTAAAGAGGATTTACAAATGCACTGTCACAATCAGTTCATGGGTACTGTGGGACAAAGCCAGCTCATGTAAAAACTTGTGCTAGGAACTGTTGTCAAGCTTAAAATGCCTTGTGTAGCCATCATCAAATATATTTAAAAGAAAGAGCCTCTTGTTAAAGAGAGAATACGAACCCCTTTTTTTAATCAGTCTGGAAAGAATTTATTTTCCACTTTTTACCTATTTTCTACTTTGTCTGCAATTCATCTCATGGTTGAGCTTTCTGATTATTTTTTCTCTTGCATTCCTGGGTTACAGGTGTGAGCCACAGAGAGAGGAGCAATCCCTTCTGGAAATGGCATGGAAATACCATGGAGGAAGCAGGAGCAGTGGTGAGATTTTGAAGATGGAAGAGTGAAAGATGAGGTGCTAAATCTGAGATTGTGGCTGCTAAAATGGGCTGCTGAACATCAGAGAGCAGGAATTACTGCATATCCTAAGAGTGCTGCAGAACCTCTGAGCCCCTTATTTCTAGTAATAGAAATCCACATGGGTCTCTAGAAGCATTAAAATAACAGTTTTCGAAAGCATCAGTTTTTCATAAAGGCAAAAATATATTTTATATATATAAAATATGTATCCTATGCTCTGTGTTTATTTGGTTTGCCCATTCCAGATCCCCTGAGCAGGTAATGCTACATCCTCAGCTCCCACATCCTCCACCCTCAGCTCCCTCACCCTCCATCCTGGTCACTGTGCTGCACATTATTTCAAAGGAACACAGCTGGGTGCTGGACTGTAATTTCTCATGCAGCTCAGATCAGGTCCATTTGTTTATTTGAAGGTTAGGACCAAGACTATAGAAGTGTGTGAGGAGCTAATAGACAGACTGGTGTTCCTGCTGTGTTCACAGGGGCTTGAACCAGGGAGAAAATAGTCAGGCACATCCACATTATTTTCGTCTTTTGCTTCACAATTTGCAGTAGTCTCATTCATAAATGACAAAGAAACAGCTCCCTGCTGTGAGGGTCTCATACCATAGAGAGCTGTAATGAGTTTGTAACGAGATGGAGATAAGATTTTTTGTGATTACTCAGACAAACCTCTGAGTTCAAATCAGAGATGTGCTGAGTGAGGGGTATATCTTTCCATCACTCTCCATGGCATAAACATCTGAGAATACTTAAGGTATTCTCATGGTATTATGTAGGAAGACCTAGTAAGACAAAAATATCCTAAATGCATCTTTATGGGTTTTTTGCCTTCACTGTACATCAGAAACTTTTGTAATTTGACAGCCACTAGCAGTAATTAATGGCTAGCAAAATGGCTAGAGGCAATGCATGTTTCAAAGTCAGTATCAGGAAAGCCTCTGTGATCTGGGAAGTCTGGCTGTGGAACTATCTCCTTGCAAAATCAAAAACAAGTATTTTGCCTATGTGCTCATTGAAGAGCTCCAAATAAATAGCTGGAATATAAAAGAAGAGGAGTGAAAAACAGGAGAATATTTACCTTGGAGTGTGGTGCTAACTGAGATTTAAGACTTGTTTCTGTTTCAGGCTTTTATGGTAGCTTCAGTATTGTTATATTTTTCATGGGTATGCATATATATTTGTGGAGGTGCATACATACAAAGTATACATACAAGTGCTCCAGAACGAAATGTTTTATTTTCATTTTTTTAGAAGAATCAGGTGTTTTCTGTGTTGAATCTTAGCACACATAATATATATCCAGATATTAAAGTAACCATGGCAAAATAAATAAATAAATAAATATTTCCAAAGATTACTCTTGTACCTCATTGACTGCTCTTTTCAAAACATGTGGTTATGAATAAACCATTTACTTCCACAACTATATTCTCTGCAGGATTTCAGGTACAAAAAACTTAAAAGGTCAGAGAATTACAATAAGTAGTTTTACTGCATGCCTGTATAACATAAATCTCATTTCTATTTGCCATGTTCTGTCCTTCTTAATTAAAACATCAGACCACACGTACAGTCTGGAGCAGCTAAATTATGAAGGGTTAGATCCATCAGTTTATTCCTGATTGGTTTATTAATTACAGGCCTTGACTCTTCATTCAAATCAACACTCTTTCTTTCCTTTGGATAAAAGTGCACCTTTTGTTACAAATAACCTACTGTACTTTTAAACAAAAATGTATTGGAAACATTTACAAAGAAACCTTCCACTGGACTTGGTTTTGATGGAATTATGGTCTCTTGTGCCATGAAGTCTGACTTTCACAGGTGACCACTAGCAAATTTCTGAACAGTGTTGTTACTGTATCCCTTTAATCCATAAAAGGAATGAAAAAATTGCCATGGGCTGAAATTCTGTTTCAGTTTTGTAAAGATGTTTCAGATACATAATTTTCATCCATGGTTTTCAAGATATTTTAAAATGGGACTTCTGATGGTTCTCTGGAAACTTTTTGCTTGCAAACCTGGTGTATTGTGTCAGCTGATGTGCTCTGAAGAAGTGGAAGAATTTTTAAGGGTAAATCTAAAAGAGTTCTGTAGAAATGGCTAAGCTGTGTCTGGAGACTCTGTGGATGCTGTTAAAGACAAGGTATGAAGGGATCCATCCATTAAAGATAAGGCAGGAGCTTGCTCTTCCTTTGTTATTTTACATATGTACTTCAGCAATTTGGATATTGCATATACCTGGTGTGGTATGGTGATGTGGTATATAAGCAGTGGCAACTAAGAAAGGCTTTATTTATTTACTCCAGCAGTAAATGCCTTTTTCATCTGATGGGAAAGGGCTGATCCTGCTTTGCTGAGCTACTCTGCTTTGGTTCATGAGCTTTTGGGTTGGGTTCCTGTCCTGTCTCCATCAGAGGATGGACACACCACTTCTGGTCCACCCACTGAGCCTGGGGTATGTTTCACCCGATTTAAATGACCCTGAAAGGAAAAAATAAAAAATAAAACCACCAACTTAAAAACCCCCCATCAAAACACTTCAAGTTTAGGCACATAATTATCTTCGCAAGATTTGGCCTGAACTGATCCCAGCCTACGCTCCTTCCTCTCACGCTGTCGTGACAGGATTTCAGTCAGAAACACGCGGCTCTCTCTGACTGCAGACGGTGGAGCGGCGACAGGAGCCCCCGGCCCGCCCCGCACCGCCGAGCCCCGGACCCCCAGCGCATCCCGCACCNGCACCTCCTGCCCGGCGGAGCGGGGCGCAGAGGGCTCTCTTCGCCATGGCTTTCACCTTCGCCGCCTTCTGCTACATGCTGTCGCTGGTCCTCTGCGCCGCCCTCATCTTCTTCGCCATCTGGCATGTGAGTACCCCAGCCCCGCAGCCCCCGCGTTGGAGGCTGCTCCAGCCCCGCTGGGGAGGGTCGTGCCGTGAGGGATCAGGGCAGCAGGGTGGGCTGAGACGGGGGCGAGCAGCCCCTCGCCCGGGCAGCCGGAGCGCAGCGTCCCGCGGCGGGGCCGGGGCGGACGGAGCTTGCCGTGAGTTCTCTGCGCGGAAGACGGTGTTTATTGCACTGCGATAAGCGCAAGGAGCCACGGCCACGGGTCTGTGAGAGCTTGGGCTCTGTGACAGCTTGATCCCCGCTGCCCCAGCCCCGCGCTGGTGGCAGAGTTCGGCGGTGGCCGCGGCTCAGCGCCGGCCGTGCCCTGGCGGGGCTATCCAGGTAACAACATCTGCTTCTCTTGCCTGCGAATAGAGCGCAGTGATGGGGAAACTGCCCCGTGTCTGATGAAGCAGACACGGTGTTTTCCCTTTGGTAATAACTACTTTAATAACTTCCTAAAAAGTCGGGGTTGAATAGGAAACTCTTTCATCCTTCTGATGCGTGACCTGCATGTTGTGGTCCACTTTCATTAATTTAACTCCACAGGGGTGGTGCTCGTTCCTTACTGTTCACTGGATGTCTATGGTAGGCATAAGTGTGTAACTCAGAAGATGTGAAATCATTTTAATGCATAACCTGAAATTCTTTAGAACTGTTATATATTTTAAAATTTTTTACACTTTATGTGTACTACATGAGAACTCTGTGCTGTAAGCATTCAAGGTGGAACAGGGTAAGTTGGAAAATGGAGCGAATCTCAAGAATGATTCTACTGCTACCCGATGGAGTATGATTAAAAGAAAACCCCTCCTTTGACTAACAAGCAAGGGAGATGCAGAATTTTTTATTGAAATGAAAGTAAAGCTGCTAGCTGAGTTGTATTAGCACAATGAAAGAAATCCTTCTGCTTTGAAATGTAATTATTTTGTACTCTTTGTGAGACTGTTAAAAGTTTGGGGTTTTTTATTAAGGAAACCACAAAGGTGTGATGATCATGCTAAGTGCTGTTGTGATGTCAAGTACTGCAAGGCTGGAAAGGATCTCTAGCAGCCAGCTACTGCACTACTCTGAAAAAAGGAGTAGTAAAATTTAGATTATTACTCATGTTTTCTCTCCTCCTCTTCTGCAAACCTTTAGGTCTCCAAAAGTGAGAATTCCACAGCTTCCTCAAGGGGCTTAGAGTTAGAAGTGTGCTCTCCTTTGAATCTCTAGCTACAAATTAAACTGCAGCAATTTTAATGGTTTTATATATTTGAAGTCTGTCACTGTGTCCTGTTTTTTTGGGTCTGGAGTTGTTGTCATATGAGTTCATAAAGGACATGCAGCAAATCTGGCAAATTATTCTCCCATAAATGAGTGCAATTACTTCAAATTTACTCCTAGTGAAACATTTTTTTAACTGTCAGTCTATAAACTCATGAAGAGCAATCCCTCAGTACACAGAGCTCTGTAAAGGCAGCTAGGAAAGAAAACCTTTTCTTGATACACATTTGTTTATGCTGTATGTTTCTTACATCTGTTAAAAAACGGTTGAGGGATTGAAATGGAAAATGACTAGAAATGCTCTTCTGTTGTGAGAGAGAAAGAATTGGCACTATCTTTTCTATTAAATAGAAAAAATTCTATTAAAATACGTGGTTTGTGAGGAAAAGTCGTAGAATAACACGTAACACCCTGCCAAAACAAACTTTTCGGTGTACATGTTACCCACGTATACAGAATACGAGGATTTTTATTGTCCTTCCAATAAGAACTGGTACAGTCTGCTTTCTTCTGTAAGTTATGTATTGAGTCATAGGAGTTTCTTTTACCTTAAACATCTCAGTTGTGAAAATCTTCCCAAGAAAAAAAACTCCTACTCCTTCCCTGTGACCTGATTTTTCTTCCACTATAATATACTGTTCAGGGACAGTAAATATATTTTACATAGGTTCTAATAATGGCAGAGGAGTGTTTCAATAATTATATTTTCCTGTTTATTTTTAAGACAATCTGTTGCTAAGAATAAGTTCATGAATAATCTGAGCATACCATCACCTTGGAAGATTTCTGAGAGTGAGAATTTATGTTTTGTAAATTATTTTAAAGGATAAGAAAAAACTGTGGCATTTGGACTTGATATTGTTCTAACCTGAAGCTGAATGAGGTTTGGGCATACATCTGGAATGATTTAACAGCGGATCAAATAAAACTTCATTTTCTTCCTGCTGGCAAGTCAGATGAATTATAATTTTCATTCATATTGATCTAATAGGTTCAATAAAAATTGTATGACCAAAACAAGAGAGTAAGATGAGAATTTTTAGTTTTGGACACTGTGCTTATCTGGAGCTTTTCCTCTAGGAAGTTAAAGACTGTCTTTACATTCCTGTGCTCCTTATTCTTTGGAAGCAGATAGAATGAAGCTGGTCAGAGCATTTTAAAGGAACTGTAAACAAAATGCACACAGTCCTCCAGATATCTGGAATATATTATAATTTTTTTCCTGCCTCTGAATGATTTTCTTGTATAGGTAGCCAGAGGCGTCTGTCATAAAAAACACTTCAACAAAACAAAATTAGATACTAGCAGAAGCATTTGCTTAAACTCTACACAAGAATTATCGTAATGTATTATTGCTGTAATTTCACTCATATATATCTTAAATGGAAGAAAAGGACTTGAAAATATCTATGTACTATATTAAACCAATGTGACACTCTGTAGTACAGGAATTTTTAAAGCACTTAGGTTATTCAGTGACCACATTACCTCTAGCTGTAATGTTACTGTAATATTATAAACACTGTGTAGAAGTGAGAGATATAACAAACAGACCTAACAGAACTTGGTCTACTAACTACATAATTTGATAACCTCATCTGATCTTGTTGTACACTCCAGAACAGCGTTAGTCTTCCTAGTGTCACAGACACTTTGCTCAGCTGTTGTTCTTCTTTATATACAGCTTATTACTTATCAGTTTTATTCTGTTCCTGAAAGATCTTGAACTAAGATTTTAGTTTCCTGTTAATAATGAACTGAGCCATGTCAAGTCTTTTTGAACTCCCAACAAGGGTGCACATACCACATTAATTTCTAGTGTAGCTCCACTAAGTTGTGTCTCAAATGAAGTTAACTGAAGCTAAGTTGTGCCTTACTTTTCCCCAGTTAAAAAGGGATATGCTTGTGTTGCGTTCTGCAGCTCTGTATTCTCTTACAGCATATTGGTTTTGAGAAATCTGAGTTCTTCCCTTCTGGTGATATTTTCAGATGAAAAGATTTGCTTTGAGATTTGTTATTTAAAGGAAAACTTTAAGAAAAGAGCTTTTCAAAGAGGTCCATCTTACAATTCCATAGCAAAACAATCAATAAAGAACGTTATTGTTAAAAAGAAAAGGATTTCCATGGTGGGCCTTCTCTTTTTCAAGTCATACAAGCATATCTTTGCATGTGACCTCTTCATACCCTAAGGATTTCCAGAAAGTATGAGGGTTATCATGCCAGTGAAACAACTGGCATTGCCAGCCTGAGAAGTTGTACCATACTGGATGCTTTTTGGAGTATTTTGATATAGCTGTGAATGCAGATGGATCCAGGAACAGCTCTTTGGCACAACAAGAGCGATGTATATTGAATGTGATGGCAGCTACTTGAACCAAGCATAAGGAGAATAAAGCACAGAAGATGGAACTTTTTTGGTTTATGCTCTCCACACCACTTTATTTATCTTTTGAAGTGTGAGGATAGTATTAATCTTGATAAACTACCTTAATATAACTCTGGCTTCACTCAACAGTTACAAGTTCACAAGTATAATTAAAAACAATGGTAGGCAGTGACTGAGCAAAGTAATACAGGCTAAAATTTACTTGTAGTTTTAATCAAAGCATCCTTTTTTTGCAAACACCAGGGAATGAAGCCCTTGGAATCTGTATTCAGTGTTGTTTTTGCTAATGGCTTTGTGTGCTATGTTTAGCAGACACCTTGAGTTATCTATGCCTTGTTTTCTCATTTGCTAAGTGCGAGTAATGGAACTAAACTGCAAGTACTGCCTGTCACTTTATTTAAGAGCTTTTCCTAAAATGTCTTTGCTTTCTGACAGAAGGTGATATAGACATAAAAGATGTTGCCACTTCAGTTTTTTGTCACTGTACTGATGTGGACTGTATTTTATTAGCGCTCAAGTTGCAATAGCTGGGGTAAAAAATTCAAAAGCTCTCAAAGAGTTATGGATGTGGAATTTGGTGAGTATTTGATCTCTGACTTACTTAGGTTTCCTCATAAAATTCCTAGCTTAACTTTTCATAAATTGTGCAGCCTTAATTTTGAAGATACATAAAAAGCACATAAGTTTGGCTTGATAGCAAATTCAGTTGAGCAAAACACTTTGGTCATGAACTGTGCACTGATCTATCAATGTTCTCTTCTGTATCTGTGTCTTATTGTTCCTGTAATTTAGGTTTGGAGGAGAGCTCTGCCTAACCTGAAACCTGTAAAGAGATCTATGATCTAACTTGAACCTGTGCTTCTCTCTGGTGAAGGCTCCCAGCCATCTCAATTTAACCTCTTTACAATGCTTTAGAGCCTGTTTGGAAAGAAAGTAATTTCCTTACAGACTTGTGGTCAAGCCTGAATTTCTTTCAGATACTGAAGTTCAGTACTGTTCTTTAATGAGTCATTAATGCATTTCTCTGAGAATGCTGGATACTTGTGTGCTTAAAAATAAAATCAGATTAAAGCTTGATGAAGGGGAACACAAATGTTGTTGCTGTATGTTATACATATTTCTTGAAAATGTCTTTTCTTGCCTAAGCAGCTAAGCACATTGTCCCTGAAGGTTTTATAGTCAGGACAGTTTAAGGAATGAGTCTTATATTTCCACTCTTTTTAAAGACAGAGCACAGCCAGATTGACCTGGCTATAACAGAGCTTGACAGTTCCCTTACAACTTTTCTTTCAGAAGTTTGTCACATTAATGCTGACAGACAGATATTAAGCCAGGCAGCAGAGGCTGTGGAGCAAACCATATATTATATATTGGGAAAGAGGTATATCTCACTTTAGTAACCTTGCCATGCTTAAATAATAATTTAAAAGATCACAGAAGTCTATGGGCTCCAATACAGACTTAAATACTGTAGAAAGATTAAGCAGGATCTCTCCATATGCTTGAACTGTCATGATGAGATTTATTTGGAGAAATATTTTAAATTGTGTGTGTTTGCCACTGGCTGTAATTCTGGATGCCTCACAAGTCACAGTGACTCCATTATCTGTGTAAAATAAATTATTCTGTGGAGTCTCGTGCCTCCCACAATCTGTGCAGAGAGCTATTTAAAATGTTATTTGGTTGTCACATATCAAAGGGGTTTTTGGTTTTAGGATTACTTGTAAAATCTACTTACTAAAGGGATTTATATCCAAATTGGTAAATAATGTATTTCTAGTGTTTTTAAATAACTGCTGTGCTTGTTAATAAGCAAGGAAATGTAGCTGTCAAATTTTATTAGACCGTGAGTAAAACTCCTAGATTGAGTCGGAGCTCATTATGTATATTTGTTTATTCAGCCACCACATACTACATTAAATCACACTAATTCAGCCCTCAGACCTCTGGCTTAGTGGATTACCCTCACTCCAACGTAAATATCCTTTGGGCAAAGTATTTTTCAGAAGGAGGAAGAAGCTCAGCAGAGAATGTTTTCCATGCAGATAACAGACATCTCTTTGACCCATTTCTCTTTGTCAGTGCCTGTGACATGCCCCTCATTTATAACCAGTGTGGCTGCTGACAGCTGGAGGTGACTCTACCAGGCAATAGAGGTCTCACTTAAGTTGTAAACTGGGAATTCTGGGAGGCTTACTCTTCTGGTGATGGTAGTTTGAAAAACATTTCAAATTTCTGTGTAAATGAAGTGTCTCTCCCACATGAAAAAGGTAAGAATTATTACTATTTTCACTCTGAAAAGAGTCACTTAAAGTCACAGGGCAGAGTCAGCTGATGGCATAAAGGCAGAAGAATGTCAAATACTGTTTGATTTATGAGGTCACCTTCCAGTGTTTCACAGTTGGAAGTTCTCTGTTAAAATTCAATTTGTGACCGTGATGGTGTGCAGAGAGCAAGGAGCAGTTTTATTACCAGAATGGTTCCTGTGTTTCTTGATAGTTATTACAACTTCAGAAATGTCCTGTTCCTGTTAAAAGAAATAATAAAAGGTTCATAGAATAATTTTGATTGGAAGGAACCTAGGAAATCATCTAGTCAAATCTCTTCCTCAAGGCAGACGTGATTTCAAAGTTAGGCCAGGCTAGTCAAGGTCCTGTCCAGATCAGTTATGAACTCTCCATGGGTGGAGAGATGAAACACTGCCTGGATGGATGAGGGGAGAGCAGTGTCCACCTCGACTTCAGCAAGGCTTTCTTCACTGTCTCTCACAACATCTTCGTAGGCAAACTCAGGAAGTGTGGACTGGATGAGTGGACAGTGAGCTGGATTTGGAGCTGGCTGAATGGCAGATCTCAGGGTTGTAATCCATGGCACAGGAGAAGCCTGTCACAAGGGATGTCACCCAAGGGTTGATACTGGGCCCAGTGTTGTTTAATTACCCATCCATGACTTGGATGAAGGGGCAGATGTGTCCTCAGCAAGTTCACTGATGACAGCTGGGGGGAAATGGCTGATATCCCAGAGGGCTGTCCAGCTTTCAGCAGGGCCTGGACAGGATGGAGAGATGGGCAAAGAAGAACTGCTTGAAGTTCAGCAAGGGAAAATTCAGAGTCCTGCATGTGTGGAGGAATAACCCCAGGCACCTGCACAGGCTGTGGGCCAACCTGCTGGAGAGCAGCCCTGCAGACAAGGGCCTGGCAGTCTGGTTGGACAACAAGCTGTCCCTGAGCCAGCAGTGTGTCCTTGTGGCCAAGAAGACCAATGGTATCCAGGGATGCATTAGGAAAACTGTTGCCAGCAGGTCAAGGGAGGTGATCCTGGCCCTCAGCCCTGGTGAAGCACATCCAGAGTGCTGTGTCCAGCTCTGGACTCCTCAGTACAAGAGAGACATGAAACTGCTGGAGCAGGTCCAGTGGAGGGCTATGAAGATGATCAAGGGACTGGAGCATCTCCCTTCTGAGGAAAGGCTGGGGGAGCTGGGCCTGCTCTGCCCTGACAGGGAACCTCATCAATGTCAGTGTCTGAAGGGAGGGTGTGAAGAGGATGGACCAATCTCATCTAGAGTGGTGCAATCAATAGGACCAGGGGCAGCAGGCAGAAACTGATGCACAGGAAGTTCCATCTGAATATGGAGGAGAGCTTCTTTACTTGCAGGTAACTGAGCACTGGAACAGATTACCCAGAGAAATTGTGGAGTGTCCCTCACTGAAGATATTCCAGAACCACATGGACAATGATGCCTTGAGCCTCTGAAGTTTCTGCATTGGTGCGGGGCTTTTTATTCATGGTTACTAGGATATTTTCACAGGGTGATGAAGACACAACAGTCTTATTCCAGTTGGGGGCTCAAGGACTTTTTTTCAAACTTCAGGCTCAAAGTATAAACAATATGGAAGGAAGAGGGTGGGCAAGTGGGACTCCTGCGTGCAAATGGACCCAAACATATAAAATGTGTAGTCTCAGAACTGGGCCCTCCTTTGATTCCATTTTGGAGCCACCCAGGCAGAGCCCAAGTGTAGTGCTGGTGCTGCCTGGGTGTGGCCTTTGAAGGCCTCAGTAAATATCCTTTATTCCTCTAAACTCCATATAGCCTCTGCTCCAGCTCCTCAAGGTATCTACAACTATCCTGTGCCATGTGCTCTGGGATGACCCTGCTCAAGCAGGAGGTTGGACCAGAAAACCCACTGTGATCCCTTCTGACCTGATCCACTCTGTGACCCAGGCAGAGCCCGAGTGTAGTGCTGGCGCTGCCTGGGTGTGTCCTTTGAAGGCCTCAGTAAATATCCTTTATTCCTCTAAACTCCATATAGCCTCTGCTCCAGCTCCTCAAGGTATCTACAACTATCCTGTGCCATGTGCTCTGGGATGACCCTGCTCAAGCAGGAGGTTGGACCAGAAAACCCACTGTGATCCCTTCTGACCTGATCCACTCTGTGATTCTGCAAGTCTGAGATCTTATTCCAGTACTTCACTCATTGCACTGTGAATATTGTTTTCTTACACATGGCTGGAATTTCTGCGATGCGGCTCCTGACTTTTATATCATCCTCATAGTTCATTTCCCTGAGAAAAGTTTTGTGCTGACTTGTGTAGAACTCACCCCAGCAAACTGAATGCAAGATCATGGAGCAAATCCTCCTAAATGCCATGCTAAGGCACATGGAGAAGAAAGAAATGGTTGGTGACAGCCAGCATGGCCCCACTGAGGGCAAACCATGCTGAGAAATTTGGTGGCCCTTTACAACAGGATTACAGTGTTGGTGGACGAGGCAGAAGCAGCAGGTGTCATCTGCCTGGACTTGTGCAAAGCATTTGCCTTTGTCCTGAATGAAATCCCTGCCTCTAAACTGGAGAGACATGGATTAGACAGATGGGTAACTCAGTGGATGAGGAATTGGCTGGATAGTTGCACTCTCAGAGTTGTGGTCAACAGCTTGATTATTGAGACCAGTGACAAGTGGTGTTCCTCAGGGGTCACTATTGGAACCGATGCTGTTAAACCTCTCTGGTGACATAGGAAGTGGGACCAAGGTCACCCTCAGTGGGTTTA
>VWYI01038425.1:0-13620 GCA_013399455.1 Anthoscopus minutus | reverse complement strand
TTATGGAAATGTGAAAAATACATTGATTTTTCCTGCTTTCTTCCTCTCCATATAATTATTCCATCTTTGCTCTTGGTTAGATGTATCCATTTTTGGGAGGAAAATGACCCTGGAAAAAAAACCCAAAACACCAACACATCATATGGGCACGTTTTCTTAATTCTGTGCTCTATCATATCTAGTTGCCATCCTCACAGCTTGAAAACTTCTGTGGTGCAATTCTTTGCCATGCAGCACCCAGACAACAAAGCTTCCAGTGCTCAGGGAACGGCGTGCGGGGCTGCACAGGAAAGGGGCATTAATAAAGCCAGGGAATTTTCAGCCTTCTCTGAACGTAAATTGAGCTGTGTTGCTTCCCACTGAGCAAAATGATAATGAAGCAGTCGATCGTAAACAGGCGCAGTGAGGAGCTGCTGTGGGCACAGCAAAGCTTCACACTCCAGCGCCATGCTCGGTGTCTGAATCTTGGTATCATTCAGAAAGAGTGACAGAATAATAATTCTCATCTCATGTTAAGATAGAAACTTGTTAAATTCAGAACCTTCTGGAATTAATGCCTTTTTTTTTTTAATAGGTTCTTTGCATTTGCCAAGCTTCATTTCAGGAATTCCTCAAGTGAGGAAATGCACCCTTAAGAATTACTGTGTAATGAATTATTTATTAATTATCTGAAGCTTTATAGCATTTATAAACCTTTAAGTACTTAGAGGTGTTGTAGATATTTTTTTTAATATTCCATATTTTTAATTAATTTCATAAAATGGATTATGTCCACCTTTAATTTGACCAAGTGCTCTGGTCTTTACCACCTTCCTTTGGAAAGCTAGGACAGAAAACCCACACATGCACGTGTGCACGGCTCTTTATAATTCTAGCTTATTTAACCCACAAACAAAAAGATAACACTTGATGGATGGTTTCAGTAGAGCAGCATTCCTCCTCCACAGAAGGGGAGAGAAGACCTGCTGTGGATAAGTATTGACTGGGGACAATGCTGTCACTGCTGGGGTGAGGGGATGGCACAGTGCAGGGTACCTCCTCTCACCGTCCTCTTTCTGAAATCACCATTTTGCTGAGGACTTTCTTAAATTCCTTCCACTTCTACTATACAGGAGATGTTTTACATCTGTTCAATATAAATTATTTGTTCCCTTTTTTTACAGCTTCTTTGTTGCACCCTGAAGCAAACCTGCCCCAGCTCTCAGGTTGCAATCCTTCACTGACCATTCTCGACAATTCATATTTGTGCTTTTCACTCTGAAGTCATCCTCTACCTGTATTGTCAAGGACTTTGCTGTCACTCTATGAGCATATTCTCAGGCACCCCCTGCGACAACCTGTTTAAGAACCCCTAATAAGAAAGTATTCATATTCATTTGTGCCTCAATCCAGGAAACTTTTACTCAGCTTTAAATATATGCTGAAACGACTTTTCCAGTATTTGATTCATATATTTTAAGTTGTCACTGGAATGACATCTTTTCTTCTTCCTCTCTGAAAGGATTTTCACTGTTTCTTGTGCCTAGAAACTTCCATAGGAAGCTCTGCTGAGAAACATGTACACATGACTCAAAAACCATCTGCTTTACTGTCACCTGAAAGACTTTGCACAGAAAGCTAATGCATAATTTATCATAGACATTTTTTTGTCATGTTTGGAAGTTGTAGCCTTTTTACCTTGGCTCTACAAAGGGGAAGATGCTTTTCCTGGACCAAAAAGATTAAAATCCAATCTTAGTACCACATACAGCAATTTACATTCTTGGCTTGGGCAGCATCTGCTCCATACCTGGCACAGTCATGTCCCTCTATAGCTCCAGCAGTGGAACCCCAAGCCTGCAGGTTTCATCTACTTTTATGGGATGCAGTCTTTAGAAGTCTGGTCTGCCTTATACAAGTAACCAGTGACATTAAAAGAAATATAAAATACCTTAATAACTATTTTCAAGGCTTCTGTAAGCTAGTTTAAATGCAACCCATTGCTGTAGTACTGGGGCTCCTTACAGCATGCAGCCAGATGAGGAGGCAAGTGCCTGGGATGAAGGATGCTATCCTGCATACAGAGCATCACTGCCCTTGCAGTGGCATCCTGTAAACTATGTGGAGCCAATAATGTGGGCAAAATGTACCTGGCAGACAAAAAACTGTTTGCAAAGTGATGTATGCAGAGGTAATTTAGGCTTGGCAAGCCTGCTGCCTAAAGAGAGGGTTTCCAAACTTGATTCTCATGCTGTTTCACTCATGACAACATTGGGAATTGATGCTAGTTCTGGTGATAAGGCTCTTAAGACTTTAATCTGTGTTAGTTACCAAAGCATACAAGTGTACAAATGTCTTTGAAAATGGATATTCAGATATTACATTCTCTGAACAAGTGCAGTTGTCTTTCAGTACCATATCAAGGATGTTGACTACGACTCCTCAGATCCAAAAGAGAAAAGTTCAGTGGATATAAAAATAATTTTATATTCCTTATTTAGGATTTGTTGAAAAGCAGCTGCTGAGGGTACCAGACCACAGTGGGTAAATCTGAGATATAGCTTTGACTGTAGAGTTTTGACTTGTGCTTTCACTATAAACCTGAAATACACCATGTGAAACCCTCACCTGTTGTTTATGCCACATGCTGAACTTGGCACAATATAATGTTTCTAAATCTGAACTTGTTCTTTCAGGGACTGCTTACTGCAGTATGGGAATAGGTGTGAGGATTACCTGGCTTTGTGTAAAATCTTCTTTTAGGAACTTGGTTGAGCCAATGGATGCAGTGTCTTTGCCTTTTGACAGTGATATTTCTGTTTTAATTCTGTCTTGCTATGTACCACATGGAATATTTTTATAAAATATGACTGAACATAATTGGTACCACTGTATATTTGAAAATATTCTGCCGCCATCCTAAATATGAAAAAGCAGATATTTCCCTCTTAAGTTCTATTTCTTCTTGCTATATCTTTGGATCTTTTTAGTAAACTGTAGCATAATAATTTGAGCTTCACCAGCCTATTAACTGTTGTTCTAAATCATTTCATCTCCTCCTACATGGTCTTAAGCAAGTTTTTATATCATTGTCAAGGTTCTTGGCTGTCATATGTGGTGTTGAATGTACTAATAAATAACCACTGAAAATATCACTCCTTATGACATTATTCTACTTACAGTTTTCAGGACAGTACAAAAATGATGCTCTTAAGGTCTTGCATGTGTTTCAAAGTGCTCTGATCCCTGTCTTTACTTTGTCATTTCTGTTATTCCTCCACTACAAACAAATTCTCTTTACTGTTCTTTCAGGAAGCTGCAGAACACACTGCATCTTACTTGTTTTTTCATGAAGCAGTTAACCAGCAGGTTTGAGGGGTTGCTATCCAATAGAGGTCTCTTTTATTGATGTTATCTTTGTTTGAAANGCTGTTGGTAGCAGTCTGATTAAACGGTGGCTGCAGTCCTCCTGGAGTGACAAATATGGTTCTGTAGAAGCCATGATCCTGTAGAAGGGTGTCGTTTTCCTCTGAAGGTCCAGTGGTGTAGATGGGTTCGAGCTCTCCTCTAGGAATTCAGTGCTTGTGTGTTCTGGGTCTCGATTATATCCAGGTAGGAATGCTCCCCCTGGGTGGAGCATCTCAGAGTGGGATGATGTAATTTTATCAGTAACCAGTGAGACTCAATGGCCTATTAACAGAAGATATCCCCTGGAGGGAGGATGGGTCATGGAAGACATAAAGAACACAGCTACACCTGGTTTTAACAGACGGCCCATTAACAGAAGATAACCCCTTGAACTTAGGAGGGACAGTCATGAAAGAGATAAAGAAAACTGCTCCACCTGGTTTCAATGGATAGTAATAGAATACCTACTTTGGTTACATCTTGCACTGCAACCCAGGACAGATGTTTACATTGTTTATTAATTTCAGTTAAGATAGAGGCATTCTCTGCTGGAGCCATAGGGAGCAGTGTAAGAGGGACATGAAACAACTCTTTACCTGGCAGCAAATGCTGCCCTCAAGCCCCAGACAAGGACCATTATTAAGATACAGGGACACATCGCTCCTGCTGAAAGCTGAGTGCTGTGGGGACTCCTGCATTTACTGTTCTGTTAGCTCCCATTCCTTACTCCTTATCTCTGTTTTGCCTCCATGCGTTTTCTGGTGCAGACAATATGTTGTTTTGAGGGTTTTTTCCACTGATAAATGAGCTCTAAAAACTTAGTTTTGCAAAATATGCATGAAAGGCATTGAAATATGCTGCTTTTCCTGATGCTGGAAACAGTTCCGTGATCCCAGTGGTGGCCTCAGTTGTGGCAGGAATGGCCACAGGAGCTGCAGAAATGAGAGCACAGAGAGCTGCAGGATGATGCGCCTGTCTCATGAACCATCACATCTTGCCTACCAGAGGACATCCAGTATTACAAGTGAGGGCGCACAAAAATTTAAAGGACTTTATAGCTAAATTGGCTTATGTCTTTCGAAATGAAGAATGTTACAGCACAGCACCAACAAATAACCTGTGAAGGCCAAGACAGTACTTGTGCTAATAAAAGGCAGCCACTGTTTATTAGTAAAGTCAGCCTTTTAAAAAGTTTTGGGCAGCACCTTTCTCCCTCAGCAGCAGTATATCACTGGTATGTTTGGCAAGAAGCCTATTGAGAAAAAGCAAAGGAAAAAGGGAGAGATCATCCACCAGTTTTGGGCTCTAAACACATATTCCAGAATCCATCATGTGTAGCATTGCACCGTTCCTTTTGTATTTCCTTCAGCAGTCAGCAAGCATAAGACAGCAAACAGCTGCTTTGGATTAATCTGATGCTTTAGCATCTTAATTTTTGCTATTTTCAAATGATGTTACCTTGGCATGGTTTCATACAATGACTCTACTAGATCCAGGCAAATACTAGTTTGGGATTTTTTATTTATTCACATGCCAAACAAAAAAAAAAACCAGGAAAAAATGTGTTAAGTCAGAATTTTCTGAAGTTTTCTTTGGCAAGATGAAACCAAAATAATGTATCATGCCAATTGTATAATATATCAAAACTTTGAATGAACCAAAATATTTCATGCCACCAAAACAGAATGTTTGTGTTCTGATTATAGATGCCTTTCTTTTATTTATAATTGAATGACATTTTGAACAAATCAGTCACAAAATTTTACTTGCAAATGATTGGAATGGAAATATTTGCCATCCTCAAAAAATCTATAACTTAATCTTTCTTTCAGCCAAGAATTTAGCTGAATTCAATCTAAATTTACTCATTGTTTCAATATTTTATTTTTTCTTTGTGTTGAGTGTTTATGGAAAAATATCCCCCACAACTTTTCTTCTTGCTATTGAATTGATTCTGGAATTTTCTTCATGCTGTGTTAGTGAGATATTCTCCTACTTTCACAGAGTGTCTTTTGATTTTTCTTTTTTTATGACGAGGAACATTTCAGTTTTGTTTCTCAATGATCTGAAAGTTCCTGTCATTTGGTGTGTGAAACTATAAAGATTCTTCATCAGCTGTGCTTTGGCCTTTCCCTGCTTGTTCTGTAATAGAGTTAAAGGTTAACAAGGAATAAGGTAAATTCTGCCTGTGCCATTTTAGAGCAGATGTTGCTGTCAATACACTTTCTTCCTAGACTTCCTTTGATTTTTCTTTGCTTTTCTCCCCCCTTA
The DNA here is from genome assembly GCA_013399455.1 of Anthoscopus minutus. Lineage (NCBI taxonomy): Eukaryota > Metazoa > Chordata > Aves > Passeriformes > Paridae > Anthoscopus > Anthoscopus minutus. The sequence continues at coordinate 7,962 of VWYI01038425.1, read as the reverse complement.
ACAGGGACATGCAGTTAAAACACAAGTGTGAGACTATGCAAAGAAAGGGGAATCAAAGGTTCATGTTTAGCTTGGCACATTGCATGCTCTTTAGACACCTCTTGCCTTGAGGATGCTTGGCTCTGCCAAGGAAGCCCACAGTCCTTCAGGCCAGAGTCCATCTCTGCCCAGAAATGTTCATGTTCCTGTTTGCTTGCTCCTTGGCTCCAGGCTCCAGAAGCCTGGTAGTCTGGGCTTTTCCCAAAGTATATGTACTTGCGGCACAGGCCACTGTAGTGCATCCAGTAGTGCATTTGGAAGATGTCTGTTTTATGGTTTTATTATGGAAATAAGAGTTCTCAGCAAGAATTTCCAGTGAACTTCTCTACAAAGCTGGAATCTGGGTTTATTTCCAAGCTCTGCACAACTGATACCCTTCCATCCATTTACCTTTAATCTTCTGCATGTGAAAAAAGTGATATTTTTGGAGGATGAATATTGTTTCAAAGACTCGTAATCAGCCACTTCCAGCTTTGAAAACATCACCCTTTTGGAAGAGGTTTTCTAAGTCTGCTTTGTCTGCAAAAGTGAGTTTTAAATATTCCCATAAAACCTCTTCATTTCCTGTGCCATGTGCCTGAAAACATACTGTTTAGTTTGTTAAGAATTTGAGGTTTGAAAATAATGCTGCATTTATATAGGGAATTAAATAGGTTTGGAAATAATCCTTTTAAGGACTTTGTTTACATGACCAAAAATAATCAAGATCTGATTGTTTGAGAACTATAGGATAGAATGTCAGTAATACTTTAACAAGCAAACTAATCAACTGGTCCTCCCACTGCCTAGAACTGATGAAATAAAGAGATTCTTATTAATTCTGCTTATAAATGCTTGGAGGCCAGGCAAATTCTCACTGGTGAGAGCCAGATGGGTCCATCGATAGCTAGACTCTTTTATAGGTTCATTGCTCATTTCTGTGGCTAAGGCTATCCTCCTGATGAGGAGATTGTCCCTATGGGTCCTATTTCTGGTTGCACTGTTCTCAGAGGCAACAGGAATACAAATCATGGCTAGCACATCCTTCTGGTGGTTGTACTGGGCACTGAGACTTGAGCTCACCTCCAAACTGTTGCTGCTGCTGGGGATGAAACCTCACACTGGACTGAGGATCTCCACTTGTGTCTGCTGTCTGGACTCTTCCTGGCAGCTCAGCAGAAGAGAAAGGGGGCCAAGATGGATTGTCCCATTGTCATCAAAACTGTAGAAAAAACAAAAACCCTCCAACAACATTTTTAGTGTTAGAGAATCAAGGCATTACTTTGTTCTGGCCAGTGTGAAAAACAAAGTTTACACTTAAGAATTTTTAAAAAGTTTCATAAGGGATAAAATAAGGGACGAGAAAAAGAAAAATATCCACCACTATGGTGTCTCTGGCCAATTAATCAGAGAGAAAGCTGTAGGTTTGAATGACCGTTATCTTTATACTCTGAGGCTCATGTATATTCATGTGGGGTTTTTTAAAATTCAAACTTCCTTGGGAACTCTTGATATTCCAGGTTCTCTTCTCGTTTGGTTTTTAAGTTCTGACTTGCATGGATTAGGTCTTCCTGTGTTTCCATTTTGGCACACTTTGGATACTTACGCTCTGGTTCCCACCACTCCTTGCTTGGAGATGTCATTCCACAGAAGTATGGAAAATTATTGGTTTTTTCACCATTCTTTAAGTTGGTTACATGGAAGTATTTTTAGTCTCTAATTTTAAGTTTGCTAATGCCTGCAACGCAATGTATTTATTACATTACCATCCATATAAACTATACAGTGCAAACATAAACTGATTAAATTATACAAAAGCAGTTAAAAGCGAGTCTAAACTGTAGTGTATCAAAATACTTTTAATATAAAAAATTAATCTATAAATGCGAAAGCCGATATTATATTGTCATCTATAACACCAGGATGTTGTTCTGGGCAGGATATGCAAGAGAAATCATTTCATCCGCATATTGCCCAAGTTGTGCAAAGAAAATCATTCCTTCACACATGACTCTCTACTAGATTTTTCACATACTTACACAGTCAAAACCCAGAAAAACTCACTGATTCAATGTTCATTGGTCCAAAGTTACAGTTCTCAGTATTTGGTTTCCTACTGGTTATTGATCCCTTCACCTTCTATGTTAATTAGGTTCTCAATCTTAATCTCTTAGCTATTTTTTCCCCAGCCAGGTGTCTCTAACCATGTCAGGGATGATGTTTAGAGTTGATGTCCCTCAATGGTCATTATCTTTGTCTATCTTCTGTGCTACTCCCAGTCTGTTGAGATATTAAGCTCATCAGGCCCCAAATGGTGAAACAGTCCTTTGAAAAGAAGCTTCAATTCCTTTCCCCCTGGGCAAAAGTGAACAAAACATCTGACTAAAGTTATATAGACGAATATTAAACTTTGTACCACTTCCAACACCGCCTGGCTGGCCTGGGCCAGCCTGCTGGACCTCTCTGAACTTTATTGCTGGGCTTTTTGATTGGTTGAAACCTTCCTCTGCAGCTTAACAAACCTAAAGTTTGCCTCATCTCTAGCACATTTTAGACGTGGTTACATCCTTTATGACTTTTCACACTTGGAGTTTTTATGGCAATTTCTTTCCATCTGTGTTAATGTCCAGCAAAAATGAGTCAGCATGCCTCCTTCAGAGCTCAGCCTGATGAGACTGGCAGATTCACCTCTTGTAGATCCTTTTATTGAACAACCTGTCGCAGGTGTCTCAGATATCTTTAAAACCCAATTTCCCAAGGATTCTTTGAACTTTTGAATGAAAAGTGATTGCTTTACACTTCCAACAGCACCACACACATCAGGGGCTGAGCAAGGGCCTGTGTCTGTGCTGACCTGCCACGACGCCAGGGAAGCTGCAGACCTCTCTGCTTGCTTTCTACAGCCAAAATGCTTTCAGTGGTTGAAGGAGTAAAATCTCCTAAAAAATGCACTATTATTAAACTGCAAGAAGGAGCCTTTCACAAGGGAGAAAAGGCAGATTTTGGGTTACTGACACTCCTTTAAAGGGAGGGATTTCAAGCCTGTGTGTGCTTCTGGGCCCCTGATGGCTTAGAGCACTCCAAAGTGTGCAGTGGGGCTGCAGTGTGAGCTCTCTCAGCCTGGGCAATTACCCTTAAGAAGGAGCCCCATCGAGAAACAAACTGTGGGAATCAGGTCAGCCTGATGAGAAGCAAAAGCCTGTCCAGGGATACAAACAGCCATATGGGACAGGCTGGCTGAGCCCCCTGGCTATGCAGACCTCATTGCTCATCAGCATGGAGAGCCCTGCCTTGGACTTCAACCAGGACTGGACGTCAACCAGAACAAATTCATAGTTGCGAAGTGACAGATCCTGAGTGGGGAGCTCAGGAGCTGTGGTGTAAGGAGGGAGACAGGAGTGTAATTAAAAGTCTGTAGGAGGCAGGGAAAGTGCCAGCTGGATGCTGGGGGATGTTCATGGGAACAACAGTGAGTTCTCCTCTCTACAACAAGGGATGCTGAGATTAATTGTGCATCTCTTTTTGTTAGAAGGATCTAAATGGTGCCCTGGCTGATGTTTGACATGAATTACTGAGGATTACATGAAATTTGAAAATGCTTTGGGCAGTGGGCAATTTTGGAAACTGAAATTTCATCAAGGAGTGCATGCAGACTTAGAGCCGAAATCAGGTGGAACCATGGCATGGGCTTTCACTGGTCCCTGAGGTGACAAGAGACCCACCACAGAGTAAAGGGTCCCAGCTGAGTTAATGGCAGAGGTTTTGTGTTGTCTGGGGTATGTGGCTCTCCTACTACACATTTCAGAATCCTCTTCCTCTGAGGGTAAGATTGCCAGTAATGCATGTTGGATGTAGCAGACAGCTGTTAGACAAATTGCTCTGGGATTTTATGGTGACATGAGACTTTTCTCAAAGAACATAAATTGGGTCTAATTTTCTCTGGTGAGGAAAGGGGTCAGTCTCAGCAGATGCTCAAGACTTGACACCTATTTGGGAAATGCATCCTTTGATCTTTAGCTGCTAGGTGTATGTAAGCTACCTATAGTAGAGAACGTAATGTTAAAAGCTTCAACAGGAGAAGAATATTACAGCCCAAAAGAAATCACAGTAGTAACCAAGAGCTAGAGATGCCTACTGAGTGACTTTTTCTATCCAGAAGGTAATATTTGCTGCCTTGCTGTTTTGAATAGACAAAAATAGCCATACTCTCTTAGATAGGATATTTAGTAGCCTCAATAAAGACACTGCTAAATTAGGGGAGATCTGATATTATTCTGTGGAGTAGGAAATACTACATGAGAAGCATAAGAAGACAAGTGTTGGCCAGCCTCTCCCATGGTGGTGCTGGGAAACCTGTAGGTCCCATCTCTGTGCTTCTCCAGGAATGTGGCATGGCACATGCTATCTAACCAGGAGTGTGCATATGTGTTCAGCAAATTGCATTTGGATTGTCCCTTCTGATTGTTTTAAACAAAAGTCTGCACAACAAATTGCTTCCAGAGATGGAGCATCTTAAGAACTATAGGGTAATGGTAATATGCACATCTGTGTGTGTGAATTTGCAAAATTTGCTTCTTGTCCATCCAGGGTAAAGGTTATGAACAGCTCTAGACTTTCTGCTCCCTCTTCAGCATATATGTTTCTGCCTTATCCTGTCAGTGACTATTTGATTCTGTTGCCCACCAGAAGCAGATGTGGGATGGGGTTATACAACCAGATATTTATTATTGCAAGTCATGTGACAGACCTTCTGTTTAGTTTTCTCTTGCCACATTTCTTCAGCTCCACTCATGCGCAAACAGGCAGTGTGTCTGCAAACAGTATGGTTGCCCCAGTGCCTTCTGTAAACCACTGCCTCTGTGCCACAGCTCAACCCCATTGCCACATTGTACCTCACTGGCTGCCACTTCCTTGGCTGTCTCACTTCACCAGGCCTGACAACACTCTTCTTCCACCCCAAGGCAGACTGGGAGCACATCAGACCACAAATGTTCCAGCCACGGATCCACAGCTGTGGCTGCTAGCACTGGTGTACCTGGCCAGGGTTTCCCTCTTACCCTGCCTGCATTGCTTAGGGATGCAGGAAGCTTTGGGGGCCAGGATCCTCTTCTCCTCTGGCTATAAAGCACCTACTGAGTTGGTCCACTGATGAGAACTGTCACAAGGAATGTCACAAACAACCAAGGATACAGATGCATCATTAAAAGGAAAAATGTCCTACCCTGGCATCTGAAACTTCTCTGGTGGCTCTCAGGGACCTCTTGGTGTAAGAGATGTCTATCCCATGACAAAGTACCAGTGGGACAGATCCCAGTTCTGTTTCCTCCCCTTTTATTTTTACTGTCAGAAGAATTCACTGAATTAGGTCAAACTCAGGGTATTTTTCTCAAGCATTTTACAAGGAATTAGTAATACTCTTGGGCTATATCCCTAGAGAAAGACCATACAATTATATACAAATTGGCCTGAGACCATACTTGTAAATAAATCACAGATGAAGAACTGAGTCTCTTTAAAAAAGCACTCCCAGGGTGTTACAATAATGATTGTGTTCATAAGGGAAGCAGTTACAGACAAATGAAGCTATCTGGAAAGGCTGGGGAAGAGGTTAATCAAGATGGTTCACCCTGGTCTTAATTGTATAAAGCATGAAGTGATATAATTAAATACAGTTTCCACAAGCACCAGTGCTGCACTATGTAAGTTTTGGCATCTCTAGAATTACATGATAGAAGTTTGCTAATGTTATAAGTACATATTATATTATATTATTGGCTTTTTGCAAATACTAAAATGAATGCTATATGTGTAATGTTGAAAAACTTTGCTGTATTAATATAGTTTCCTTTATTTCTGCTAATGATGAAACTTGGAAATAGTAATATGATACATAGATATGCTTCTTAGGCTATAGCATGGTATCAAAATAAAGACTGCTTTTGTTCATATAACCCAGAGAATGAAAAGATAATCAGAAAACCTTCCCTGCATTCCTGGATTATCTTATCCAAATGCAGATGGCTGTGACCAGAGCTCCAGGGAAGGAATTTATAAAACCTCTGTTATCAGGGAGTATGAGACTAAACGGAGCCACAAGAAGATTGACCTGCTGAGTGGGGGGCAGGGGAAGTTGAACCTAAGCAAAAGAACATCTAAACTTATAAGGAATATTTGAATCATGCATAGGCATCTATGAATATGCAACAGGCCAGTGCCTTTAAAGAATGAGCCTTTGTTAGTAAGGTGTGGTCTTGGCTAAATGCCAAGACACCCAGCCATATTTGTTCATTAATTTAACTATTTGCTTTATTTCTGTCTCCTTCTGTCTTTTTATTAAACTTTTTAAATTATACCAAGAAGGTGAATGTAATTTTTCATACTAATATCACACAGGAAACCATATAGTGAAAGTTAGACTAGAAATCATTAGATTACAGGCTTTGATGGCAGATGTTTAATAGAAAACAAAATGTCTAGTCCAGTCTGGTTTAAAAAAAAATTTATTTGGGGGTCTGTAATTCTTTGGTTTCAAAGGTATGTAATGTAATCAAAATAATGAATGTGTGCATCTTTCTGCTTGCATGGGCACCTTAAGTGACCAAAATAGTGAATATGGCTTCCCAGACTTACCTGTCAGTCTAGCTGAGGGCAAACTTTTGTGTGTATCAGGCTTCAGTTTTTGGGGGTTCTGTAATTATTTACTTTTTCACAATAAGTTGAAGTTAATGAATTCAAATTTTCATTAACTCTGCTGTAATAGAACAAGTCTTATTGAAATAAAATGAACTTTTGAGGACAGCTGTCATGGTCTGTTTGGGTATTTCAGATGTACAGGACAATGTATTCTGTAAATTAAGATTTATTAGCTCATTGAGAAAGGAAGAAGCACAGCAAATGAGCACAATTGCCTTTTGCGCAGACTAGTCTGCTATGTGAATTCACTAATTCATCACAGTTATGAAGATTCTAATTCATAACTTGTAACTGGCAACTTGTAACTCAACTTATGCACCAGTGTGTGGAACAGTTACCGAACTGGTGGGGAAATGCTCATCGTTCCTACTCTGTCACTGCACAGTTATCCCTGGTATCACACTGAGAATCACAACAGCCCCATGGCAACTGCTCTTGGATCAGCTTCCAAACCTTTTTGCTTAAACTGATGTTTTTATACCTTCTAGCATGGAAGTTTTGTCTGTGCCATTTCCATGACTCAGCAGATTCTGACAAAACTGGCAGAGTCATCATGCAAAGACAGTGGCTGCAAGAGATAGCAATCTGTAGGTGATAATGGCTGTGTGATAATGAGCCACTGCTCTTTATCCCTTCCTGTCCTTCCTGTCACGCATCTTTGGTATTCTTCCTTTGAACTAAGGGCACAGCTCCCATTACACATCAGGCATGAGCTGTGTCAGCCAAAAAAACCGGTATGTCCAAATACTGGAAAAGAAATTATAGTGATTTGAGGGTTGGCCTTTTCTCTTAGGTAGCAAGTGAAAAGAGGAATAGGCCTTAAGTTGTACCTCTGGAGGTTTAGATTGGATATTAGGAAAAATGTTCTTCACCAGAAAAGTTGACAAGCACTGAAAAAGCTGCCTTGGAAAGTGGAGAATAACCATCCTTGGATGTATTTAAGAGATGTGTAGACTTAGGTTAATGATTGGATTTGATGGTCCTAGAGGCCTTATCAATCTAAATTATACTAAGAGTTTATTAAACTTTGCCAGGAGCTCTCAGGTTGGTGAGTCTCCAGACTCTCAAAAAACATCAACTGGTTTTCATGTGGTTTTGGAATCAAAGAGGATAATTCCCTCTCTTGCAGCCAGACCACAGTTCTGTCAAGGAGAATGATAGCCACGATTTTGCAATACCTGGTCAGAGAAAAGTCCATTTTGAAGTCATTGTTATTATAATCTGTTGCCTTCTGATTTGAAGAGAAGACGA
>VWYI01038424.1:0-15923 GCA_013399455.1 Anthoscopus minutus | reverse complement strand
ACCTATATCTATATCTATATCTATATCATTATCTATATATATCTATATCTATATCTGTATCTATCTATCTATATCTATCTACCTATATCTATCTACCTATATCTATCTATATCTATATAGTGGAAAGTGATCAGCTCTTCAAATCTGATATGTTTCCATCAGAAAAACAGAGAAAGGAGAGGAAAAACATGAAAGAGTGGATCAAAATTTCACCACACTCTATGAACACAGTCCTTCCTGTACCTGAAGGGAGCCTACAAGAAGGATGGGGAGGGATTATTTACAAAGGCATGCAGACACAGGAGAAGGGGCAATGGCTTCAAACTGACAGAGGAGGGCTTAGATTGGATATCAGGTAAAAAATCTTCCCTGTGAGGGTGGTGAGGACCTGGCACAGGTGCCCAGAGCAGCTGTGGCTGCCCCTGGATCCCTGGCAGTGTTCAAGGCCAGGCTGGATGGGGCTTGGAGCAGCCTGGGACAGTGGAAAGTGTCCCTGCCCATGGCAGGGGAGTTGGAACTGTATGATCTTTGAGGTCAGTCCCGTGATTTTATAAAACTTTAGCTCCCAACATAGTCATTAGCCTAGCTGCTGTTAGCCTCCATGGATGTTTCCAGATATACAGTTTCTATGAAAAAAGAAAATAATTAGTGGAAAAATTCTTAAGATTCTTATTAAAACAGGGAGTTCCTAATTTTTTTTTAATATATGCTGATTTCATTTCTCATAACCACATTTAACCTTCCAGATATGATCTAACTGGTTATATTACTGGGACAAACTGAACCAGCAATTTGAATAAATGGGAAGTTGGTATGACTCGTATCACATTTTAGGTTATTAGCTTAATATTAACTGGCTAAAGTCTGTACATTCTGACTCAGACACTTACCAATATCATGAGATATTGGAAGTAAATTTTATTATGAGTCATACTGCTGCTACTTTTTCCAGTATTGGCTATGCTTTGCATAAGAGTTTGTGTAAGCTTAAAACTCTTAAATGTCACTCCTGAGTTTAGCCTAGAATGATTGTATCCTCAGACAAAGATGGTAATTTAAGATGCAGAGTGAAGAATTAACTAAAAATAGGTTATGAGACTTCTGATGATGTACTTTAAGTTTTCTCTTTTTACTTTTATACTTTTTTCTCCCACTGATACTTCATAAATACTTCTCTATCTTTGACATTTTTATGAGAGGTGAACATAACTGGAGACAAGTTTTCATGGGAAGGACTCAGTGTCGTTATACTGCTTTAGTCAGTAGCCCTTGGTGTGTTGGAATGCAAACCAGTAGTGTTGATGAAGAGTCTGGACAAACTTCAGCAAATATATGTGATTTCATGCATTTATTAGCTTTGAAAATATTTAAGGAGAGACCAGAAACTGGGTGCACATAGCTGTTCTTCTCATAGTTGCAAAATCCAATGGAATTCAGTGTGCTGTGGACACTGGAGCAGTAGAGGGGCCCCAGTGCTGAGCTGCTCTCTCCAGAAACAAAAATAAGAAACAGAGACATATCCCTCAGTGATCAAAAATGTTCTTTCTGCCTCTTTCCTCGCTCCAGCTCTTCTCTACATTAAACTGAAAGCTTCTCGTTTCCAGTACTGTAAATCTGACATATTTCATGAGTGTTAGGTCCACTTACCTGTAATAAAAATCACAGTTGTTATAAAATATAGAAAAATGGAAACATTCTGAAGCTGTGCTGCACCTCAAAATCAACTGCAGCGCTTCAAGCAATACATCTCTACTTCAGATACTGCATTTATCAGCTAAATAATAAATGTGTTTCTGTTACACTGTTTGATGGAACTGGGGCATTTTTTCTGTAAGCTATTTGACTACTACTACATGTGGTGCTGTTCTCTGACAAGAGATTCCTTCACATTCTACTGGAAATAAGAGAAGGTGTTGGTGGTGCAGTTGGTCAATAATCCCTAGAAAGTATTTCAACCTGCAACCCACAAAACCACCTCAAACCCACAAAAAGAGCCACTTTATACAAGAACTCTGCTCCAATGTAATCCAGGTGTGATCTGGGGCGAGGATGGTGAGGCACTGGCAGAAGTTGTGCAGAGCAGCTGTGGCTGCCCCATCCCTGTAAGAGTTCAAGGCCAGGCTGGATGGGGCTCTGAGCAACCAGGGATAGTGGAAGGTGTCCCTGCCCATGGCAGCTGAAATGATGAGTGTTGAAATGAGATGGTCTTTGAGGTCCTTTCCAAGCCAAATGAGTTTATGATTCAATGATTCTACAAACCAATGAAACTGCATTGATTCAAATTCTTCAATTTATTTGGCAGAACTAGGTTTTTATTTGTTTCTCTTTTCAAATTAGAAACAGATTAGCAAAATAAATTACTTTTAAATTAAATGACAGAACAGAACATGGGTTAAAGTATTTGATTTTTTTCATGTCTTTTAATAATCTCCAGGTCTATTGAGGTTAAATCATTCTGCTATCCTCCTTTATTTATTTAATGAATTTGTTAAAAAGCAAACAAAATTAAATTAATTTAATAGTTCTACGTACAACACTGGAAAACTGATTATGAATAAATAAAAAATTAGTTTAGTGTTCCATTTAACATGATAGTTTTATTCAATAATTACTTTATTGAAATATTTTTAATTAGGTTGCAAATAAAAAATAATTTGTCTTCACATTTACTACTGAGAAAATTATCACTCCATTTTACATATCTTTTGCCTGAAAGGTGTTTGGCTAAGTATATTGCAAAGAGATGACTAAAGTAAGAACCAAACTCATATTCCTAGGTATTTATTTGGGTTTTAGACATACACCCAGGCTCTTAAAGAGAGAAAAATGCTTCTGCTGGATCAAACCTGCTGCTGCTCTAAACCATAAAATTCTCTGAAGGTGGCTGTTGTAAATGGCTACAATTGCAAATGTACTTCTCTATTGAACCAGTGAAATCCCATGGTTTCATCCCCAGTAGAACCAAGTGGTTTGGAGATGACAAACACAACCTTAAAAATATTGACAGACCAGTTTTAAACTATGTTTAAAGGTCAGCTTCTTTGGTAAACTCTTGTTTTTTTTAAAGGAAACGGATTCAACACTCCAGTTTAGTGTGTAATAGGAACTTTCTAGTACTGTACATCATGTTCCCTTTCCCATTAGGAATGTCCTTTTGGTATATATAGACCTTGTAGTTGTTCATATTCCATAGAGATTTTGGAATTTTACAACTAATTCTTCCCCATTTTATGAATTTGACTTTCAGGTTGGGTTTTTTTGTTTGTTTGTTTGTTTGTTTTTGGTTTATTTTATCTCACTCCTTATATAGCTTACCTTTTTAGGTTTTTTTTATTTGTTTTGTTTTTTCACATTTAAAAGTAAGAAAAATATGTTCATGTTGAAACAGGATGTTTTATGAAACATGAACTGTGAATACAAGAGGTTTAGTGGACGGTATCTCTTCATTTATTTTTCTGATGCAGAAACTAATAAGAGAATTGTTCTTTCCATTCTGTATTATCTTGCCCAATTGTGTGTGTCTGCATCAATGACTATATGACTATATCAGCAATATTATTATTGTCTTTAAATTTCGTCCCTGTTAAATTCATAGGAACATGATTTTGTGGAGAAGAAAAAGTAAAAGACCATTTTGTCTGAACTGTTTAGTCATTAGTGTATTTCAGTGATATAAATGCTAACAGAGATGATCATTTTGCCTGTAAAAGGGCTCATTATTTCACCATAAAGGTATGTCTGTTTTATTAATAATTAGGCTTTCTGATTATTCTGTATGAGTATTTGTTGTGCACATGTAAAATGAACATCACACTCTTATTTTGTGGCTTGACAATTAGTGATTGCTAAGTTGTACTTTTCACAGATTCACTGAATCATTTAAGTTGGAAAAAAACTCCAAGATCATTGAGTCCAACCTGTGACTGATCCCCCTCTTGTCACCCACACCAGAGCACCGAGTGGCTCATCCAGCCTCTCCCTCGAAATTTCCAGAGGGGAACTCCACCACCTCCCTGGGAAGCTGCCCGTGTTTATCAAGCCTTTCTGTGAAGAAATTCCTCATGGTGCCCAACCTGAATTTCCCCTGGGGTAATGAGTTCACATTGCCTCATCCTATCCCTTATTCCCAGAGAGCAGAGCCCAACCTCCCCTGGCTGCACCCTTTTTCAGGGAGTTATGGAGAGCTAGAAGGTCCCCCCCAAGCCTCCTTCTCTCCAGACTGAACAACCCCAGCTAGCTCTGCTGCTCCTCACAGGATTTACACTCAAGAAACTTCACCAGCTTTATTCACCTTCTCTGGACTCAATTTTTGTGTCGTCTTGCATCCAAAAAAGAAAAAGGGTGACCATAAATCAGTAATACAAATAGTTCAATTATTAATTTTATCACTTAGTGTATATTTAGGAATTTCACTGGAAGATGCCTAGCTATTTTTAGTGCCTCTGCCCAAGCAAATATGGGAAATGTCTTAAATATTTTCTGCATTTACGTCCAAAAAGTAGTCGCAGTTAATGCCTCCAGGGTTTTGTAATTAATACTGATGAAGCTTTAAGGTTGATTTGCTCTAAATATCAGTTGATTGACAAGAACATCTTGTTCAGAACACACTCTGCAAAATTTGGAATTGTGAGAATCTGGACTGGCAGCAACTTTTTTTTTCATTCAAAGTGGTTTAATGCATGTCAAATTCCCAACCGCCTGCACGTTCAGCAAAGGTGATGCAGCAGGCATTTTTGACTATATGCTAGTAAATAGAATGAATCATAATCTTTAGTCTGTCATAAAAACAAGGTAAATACCTGTCTTACATCCATGGTTAGACTTTCTTAACTTCCTCCTGCAGCACAGAGTGGTGTAGTCCAGGCTCTCTTCAGTGACATCAGTAAAGGAATTAAGCACACTGCACATAGGAAGCTGGCATGGGAATATTCCAGTGATAATGTTCCAGCATTAAGGAGGAAGGAATTCGAGGTCAAAATCACAGCATTGTCCTGGTTGCCTTTATGGCAACGATTCAGTATCAATGAGAGAGAGAAAAAGTATGCATTGCAATCAGCATGTTCAGGAGCCTGCAGATAGCCTAGGAGCAGTTACAGAGGCAATGGAGCCAAACTCTTCTGTTTTGGGAAGGACAGTAAAACAAAATCTAACAGCATTAAAGTGTGGCTTAGTAACCTCAAGCTGAACATGTGGAAAATTTTCCTGACTAGCACTAGGTAGTGTGTTACTGAAATATGTTTCTCAGAGAACTTGTTGAAATGCTTGTGCTGATTCAGGTGGGAGGTAGGGATGACATCAGGAGGGATCAAATCAAGGCATCTGTGACTGGCTGATGATATTAAAAATGGCATTACACAACTCAAAGTGACAATGAATTTCTAGAAGAGTGCCTAATAGAGTCAGAAGTTAAACTTCTATTGTCACTAAAATCCCAGTCTTGTGTCATTGTTTATTCTTTGCTTTTGGCATTGTCCTCTTTTGCTAAAAAGTCTGTGAATGTTTGTTTTCCCCTTCACTGGTGCACCCTGTTGTTGAATAGATCTCTTTAAAAGGAGAAAAAAGTTATTTTTTCCTAAAACCAGCTGAGTTTGGGCAGATAGAAACTCTTCACATTGGGATAATCTTCTAGAATATGGGGGCTAAAGATGATCCATGACTGAGAATGTTCAGTGTATATTGTATGGAAAAACTCAAATTCATGGTAAATCTGCATATCACTGCAGGTAGGTGAGCTGAGTATAAAAGTGACATGAACTGGCTTGTCCAGCAAAAGGTAGGCTGAGGATTTCCTTATTATTTTTTCTTATGCAATAGGAACTTTTCTATTTTATCTTTCTGATTCATCACAATGTAACTTAGATTGAAATGTTCATAAACTTTTTGTCATGCACAACTTTAAAAGAGCATAGCCTCCAGATCCACTTATTTCCACCATGTCATTAAAGGTTTTGCTTTATCTATGGGTAGCAGATGTCTTTTCCTGAGCTTCATCTACAGAGAGTGACAGACTGCTGAAACTTAATTGCTAGTGACTGAAGCAGAGAGGGAACAAAAATGTCCTCTTGCTGAGCACCATTTGATTAGACAGAGAGTAGAATCTATAGTTTCTTTTGTAAGTAAAGGGCAAGAACAAGTGGTAATAGATTTAAAATATTTTTACCTGAAGTAGAATAGTATTAGGAAAAACAAAGAAGAAATAGATTTTTTTTTTAAAGAGAGATTTTTTAAACTTTGTAAACAAGTTATGGAGAAGTTGAAAAAATGGGAAAACATGTTAAAGCAAGGAAATTTTTGTAAAGAATAATTAGTGTTTACACAGATATTACTATGAAATTTGAGGAATAATTAAAAAATTGAAACTAAGTTTGGCTCATTCATATGGCTTATGTAAACCATAAGAATAAACAAAATATGTAGAAAATAGAAACAAAGTTGAGAAAAATATGGAAGTATTTCATGATTGTATGGAGATAAAATAAAACATGAAAGCAAAATAAATTAATTGATTATTGAGTTACAAACAGGATACCAAGGGGAAATCTTCTAACAGAGAGGAAAATAAATTACTGATAGATGAAGACAGACAGGATGCATTATGTCATTTTTGAAAAAATGGTTCACTGAAGAATTTCACATGTATTTAGAAAAAGCAGGTCCTACCTGACCAAGCTGATGTCTGATGAGCAGGTGACCTGCCTGGTGGATGAGGGACAGGCTGTGGATGTTTCTGCCCAGCCTCCAACAGAATCTTTGGCACCATCTCCCACGGCATCTGCTGGAAAAGCTGCAGCCCAGGGCCTGGACAGGTTCACTCCTCTCTGGATTGGCTGATGGCCCAGCCCAGAGGGTGCTGGGGATGGTGCCACATCCAGCAGGGAGCTGGTCACTGCAGTATCCTCAGGGATCAGTGATGGGGCCAGCCCTGCTTAAAATCTTCACTGGTGATCTGGATGAGGGGGCCAAGTCTGCCTGCAGTAAATTCACCAAGCTGGGTGTGAGTGTGGATCTGCTGAGGGGTAGAAGGGATCTGCAGAGGGATCTGGACAGGCTGGATCCATGGGCTGAGGCCAATGGTGTGAGGGGCACCAAGGGAAAGTGCCAGGTCCTGCTTTTGGGCCACCCAACCCCTGCAGCTCCAGGCTGGGGCACAGGGGCTGGAAAGGGCCCTTTGGGAAAGGCCCTGGGGGTGCTGGTGCCAGAGGCTGGGCAGGAGCCCAGGGGTGCCCAGGTGGGCAAGAGCCCAGTGACTTCCTGGCTCATTATCAAAGCAGCGTGTCCAGCAGGACCAGGGCAGTGACTGAACCTCTGCAGTTGCCACTGGTGAGGTTACACCTCAAATCCTGTGCTCAGTTCTGGATCCCTCACTATTTGAAAGACATTGAGGGGCCATGGCTGAGGAAGGATCCACAAAACAAGACAAGGAGTGGCTGAGGGAGGTCAGAGGACTCAGCCTGGAGCAAAGGAGGCTCAGGGGGGACCTTCTGGTTCTGCACAGCTCCTGACAGGAGGGTGAGCAAGGTGGAGGCTGAGTTCTGCTCCCTGGCAACTAGAAATAGGACAAGAGGAAATGGCATTAAGCTGCACTAGGGGAAGTTCAGGTTGTACAGCATGAGATACTCTTCACAGAAATAGTTGCTGTTAGAAAGGGGCTGCCCAGGGAGCTGTTGGAGCCACTATACCTAGAAGTGTTCAAGAAACAGCCGTGCCTGTCACTTAGTGCTCTGGTCAGGTTGACCAGGTGGTTTTCAGTCACAGGCTGGACCTGAATATCTTGGAGTTCTTTTGCAATACTAATGATTCTGTTTTTAATGTGATGCTATGGAAAAGACTCTCAGTTATTTGATTAAAAAGTAGGAAGCATTCATATTTCTTGAGCATCAATTCAAATAATATCCAAGGGACAGAAAAAGTTAAATTATTCAATCTAGTCCAAAATATTTAAGCCAGTATGTAAGAAATCTTTCTGTCATTAAGTCTGAGAATGTCTGGAAATATAAATACAAATACCCCTATTTATTTAAGAATGTATTTTTTCTAATATGTGTAAACTGTCAGTCAGGGAATTGTCAGTCACTGTAATTTAAGATTTTAAGGAATAAGGAGGTGATCAGCATCAATCAAGGATTTATCAAAAACAAGCAAGTCAAAGCAATGTATATTAATTCTGAAAAATTCTTCAAGATTCCTTTGGGTGCAGGCAGCCTAAATGCTTGATGCATCTGATAAAGTTTACATAATAAAAGTTATGATCCCACTGAGTTAAAAAGTTACTCTGTTAAGAGAGAATAATGGAATTCAGCTACCAAATCAGTGCAAAACCCCACCATGCTGTTCAAAAAAGCTGGTGAGAAGAAGACACCATATGAACTAGATGGATCATGATTGACAAAAGCAGCAGCTCAGTAGATAATACGCTAAATTTTAGAACAACCTTTAGTGTAGAGTAGTAACAGCCTTAAATTACACCAAAGAGAATCCTGCTTCAGTGTTAAATATATCTTTTTTTTTCTGAGAGATCATCATAAGTAGATAATGAATCCTGAATCCATTGTGGGAGAAAAAAACTGGTTTTGGATTTTGCAATGTCAAGAGTCTTTAAGAACAAATTAGACAGACATCCATCAGAAATGATGTAGAAATAGCCAGTCTTGCCTTAGGGAAGGGATACCCTGGGGACAGCTATCATATCAATCAATTCTGTGCCTCAAGCACTGCTGCATGTATATCCCATTGTGTTTACTTTTACTGCTGATGACCAAAACCAGAGATGTGCTGGAATATTGCTGTTGCCATTAGTTTAATCTGGCCAAGGACATAATCTCTTAAAAAGAGCTGTTTTTTTTCAAGATCAAGGACTGGAAAATGGAGACCCCGATTGTAAAGAAAACCCCTTTTTCCTCTGTTTTGTGATATGACACTCATTTCAAACTCCTACGTTTTTAAGAATGCCACAGTTAAATAGTCTACCACAAACTTATGTAACTGGGCACAGACATGAGGATGATAAGATTGCACTTATACTTTTCACTTCTAAAATAAGTGTACATTAGAGTTCTATTTCATCAACTGTGAAGACAACACCATTTTTTTCTATCAGTAGAGTGCATGAACAAAATGTAACCACTATTCTACCCAATAAGTGAGAATTTTCCATAAAAAGTATGCATCATAATATTCCACCAGGTCTTTCATTGTCCATCCCAGCTCTCATCACCAATTGCAAGAGAAAAAGCTGAATTGATTTGTTTAGATGTTGGAAAGATCCATACTGAATTACAGTGTGATCTTGTATGCCTTTAATGGATGTGTTGATGTGATAGTAATAATAATATTAATAATAATAACATTAATAATAGCACTTTGCAATTCTGTAATTGCATTCTGATTATTCTAACACGATTTACAAACACTAATTATGTGAGCTTTTTAAGGCGCTTGTAACAAATGTGGTCGGCCCATATACAGCAATTACAATCATACTTCTCTTCCAGAAAGAATTTCCTGCAGATTTCCACACAATCTATAAAGAAAGAAGATAGAGGAATATGAGTATTTTGTAAAAGATTACTGTGCTGAAGATACAGATATTATTTTTATCTTTACTAAGCTACTGCTTTTTCTTCCATGCCATTGTGTCACCATGCAATGAAAACTTTAATTTTTCTTGGCTTATTTGGAAAACAAAAGTAAGTTTGCAAATTGCAAACTTTGCAGCTCATTCATAATCAATGTAAGTAGATTAAATATTAATTTGTTGGTAAAATCTCAGTATCTTGCCTCTTCACTGTGTTCACTGTTTTATGTCACCTGTTTGCTGTTTTTTCTCCCTCTTGACTGTTTGATTTCTATGGCATATTAAAATGTTTAAAGTAGCCATTTTGCAAATACCACAGCTGAAATTTACTTCACATAGGGATGTTATTTCAAAGCACAGCACACTTCTCACACAGTTGCTCAAATACTTAAAAAAAAACCAGAAAGGAATATAGAACAATTCTCAAAACAGTAGTTGGATATGCATGCATATTAGGGACTAACTTTCTGGTCTACATCTGGAAACATCAATCTGTGCTCTCCTCCAGGGCCACACTGCCTCATGACATTCCATCATCCATTTAATTTCCTTCAGTGCAGTGTTATTCTTCCATGGAAACATTTTCTCCCTCCATGCTGCCCTTTACCTCTACTTTGCCTTTTTGAAGTGAGACCTTTAGATTTGGCAGAGATAAGATACATCGCTTCAAAGTGAATGTTTTAAAGAGCTTGATGCTCTTTTTGTGTATTTTTAAATATTACTTTTGTGGCTCGGGGAAGTCTCTATGTAGTTTAAATCTCGGTATCTTAGTCTACAGAGATTTTTGTGAGATACTGCAGCAATAGCAAACTTTGTGGTAAGTTCACAGTGTGTCACAGCTCTTCAGCTTCTGCCTTTCAAGGGAAAGTAGAATCTGCTCACCCACAGGCATGTGCCAACTTCTAAACTCCTTTAGTGCCATCAATGAAAAATAAAACAAATGGCTGCATTATGGGAAATTTTGCAGGACTTTATGTTCAGTTGAACATAAAAGAAGTCCATCTTGCTTTATCCATTTCTACCTCTTTATCTCACTATAGGAATTTTTTCTTATGATTTTGATGCAATGAATTAAAATGATGAACCTTCTAAACTTATATTTCCTTCACAAAAAAATAAAATAACAACAAAAAAAAAACCAACCTACCAAAAAAACAACCAGTCTTAGGTTCTCCCTTCTTGCCTTTATTTTTAGCAAAATATTTTTTCTTTTTTCATTTTCTTTTTTTAATCTTTTTAAAACTTTTTAAAACTTTTAGTTATTTATTAAAATCTTCCTATATCTATAAAATTCCTCAATGTAGCTAAAAATAAACATAAAGATACATATATAAATTGAAAACTTTGCTCATAAAAAAAAATGTACATTATTTCTCATCGTCTTAGATGAATCCCATGGGTAAGCAATAATAAAAAATTTATTTATCTTTCTATGATCTTCTAATCCAAACTACTCTATTAGGAAATTTTTCACTTGTTTCATGCGTGTCTTTTTATTGTATGCATCAGAGCAAAAATATAGGTAATAAATATTGATTTGAAACAAAGTTGAATGAAGATATATTCCAAACTAAATTTTGTAAAATGAGGGGTTTAATCTCAATGTAAGAAGTAAGCTGTAGTGAAACCAATAAAAAGAGAAAGAATCCTTAGGGATCTCTTCCAGCTTAAGATATTCTATGATTTTGTGATCCTGTATTATAATAAAACCTATGTACCCTCCTAGCAGACAATGCATTTGATTAACTCAATAGGTCTTTGGAAAGAAATAATTCACTGCATTTAATCAATTTTTAAATTCTTTTCCACCAGAATTCATCTAAACTCTTCCATATTTATATGGGCAACTCATAGACATCTAAAAACAGGTACTGAATGGAAATTATCAAGATACTGAAGGTCTTAGACTGATATTGAAACTGCTGTGAATAGACAAAAAAAAAGGTAGTGTTTCAAGTAATTCTGGTTTTACCAAGAATATCAATTCTCATTAACTATTGTTTGCTCAGTCCATTTAAAAAACATATTGTAGCAAACTGAAGTATGTTTAAAGTAGTGAAAAAGTCTCTTAGCTGATTATTACTGAACTACTGCTGCCAATTACAGAATTTTTTTTCAAGAGAAATAAACATTATACCAAGGGAAACAAAGTCTCGGTCTCATGGCAGCATAAAAGGATGTGAGAAAATCTGCAGATGGCAGAATGTGTATTTGAAGATGATGAAAAATAGAGTCGGAGAGCAACAGGCAAGAATTTGACAACATGTATGTGAGGTTTGTTTCAAAATAACAAAATTATTTAGCAGAACACCAGTTAAAAGTAGACTCAGGAAGAAAAAATGCATTTTAAAATTACAAAAACTGAGAAGTCTATTCCTTGAAAGAAGTATCAGTGCCCATGAAAAGTACAGCTGCTGTCATTAGCAAATACAAAGGGAAGTCTACATTATTGGAATTGAATATTAGGAAACTAGAAAAAATGGCTTTTTTTTTGCCTTAAAATAGAACTTTTGGTGGTGCCTGATGAAAGAGAGGCTAAATCACAACTTTTTAATATCCATCTCCCAGTTTGCTCTGTCACAGATGAACCAGTATAGCAGGATAACATTCTTGGTGCTACCGTGGCTGACTTCACCAAAGGTGGATTTGAAGGGACAACAGAAATTAGTCCAGACCTCTCTCTTTGTACCTGAAAAGCAGGACTAATTAATTTCCTAGAAAGAGAGAACCTGGAGCTGGTTTTTCTCCCAAATACAGTGTTTGCCACATTAGGAAAGTGCTTACCAATAACTGCAGTAAAAAGTGAATACAGGAGGGCATGGCATTATTTCAGGATAAATTATATGAATGATGGTAAGTCCTTAGTAGAAAACCTGGAAGGTGTTCCCTTTTTCTATTTGTGGTGTTCATAGCCTGGAATGGGATGTCTCTTGAGTGTTGTTACCATGCAGAATTAATAACAAAAAATAAAAATTAGCATCCATATTCTGGCCCTGAGTCCAGTGTCCTCAAAAGCTGAAGAAAATATTAGCTTTGATTTAAACAGGTAGAGCGAGAATCACAATGCTGGGAGAAAACTGAGTAAATGTGAATAAAATTGCTCTATAATGGACAGATACCATGAGCCTGGTCATAAACCATGGTCTTACCTCGCAAATTTCCCCATCAGATTCTCCTGGTGTTTCTCTCAGATAATTTCTCACAATGCTGTTTTTGTTAATTCATTGTAAAAGACTACTCTTCTCCTCTTTGGAGGAGAAGTCTACTTTGTCCACTTTCAGTCATGGAGCTCCAGAGAAGGTCTCACCCAGCAGTAAACTGAGTATGAAATGAGTCTTTGAGGGTGAGGGCAGAGTGTAGAACTGTTCTTCTCACAAGCTGTTTTTATTCTTTCATCCTCCTTGGGAAAAGGCAATACCTCTTCTCATTTTATCCAGACCTTTAACTCAGAAAGTCTGAAACCTTATAGTTCACAGTATTTTATTTCAAGTTCTCTCTAGTGGCAGAACCTGATGCTCCAAGTGTACATGTATTTAAGCAACAGGAAATCCCTTCTGTGTACCACGATACAGTCAATTAAAATTTTGCTTCATCACTTTAAATTGTGTGCTGTCCCTTCTTTATTTTCCAGAGAAAGAGAGAGAATAAATTTATTTGCCTCTGTTTCCTGCAGTGTAATACAAACAGAGCTGGTAGGACTTTGAGTTAAATCCTGCACCTGGTGAGAATGCAATTATCATGCCCTCAGAAAAAGTGCTTCATTTTTTAGAGGAACACAGCAAGTTCAGATAATGTTTGACATCCTCATCTTGGGCTGGTTTAAAATATTACATTGCAGAGATGAAATGTTGTATTTATTTTCTTTTTCTTAAAGTGTCAGTATTTCAGAACAGCATCATGTCCTATAATCAAATCTATCACAACATCTATTTTAGAGATCTCAAATTTGTAGAATTGATTTAAAGGCTTATTTTGTGTTCATCTCTCCCTCTTGTGGCAGCTGTCAGCAAGGAAAAAGATTGTTATTTACAAATAAATTGAAATGAACTAACACTGAATACAATCTATTTCTAACACTAGGATGCTTTGAGGTATGTTTAAGTTACAGGGTGTTATGTAGGATATAATTTGATGTCCCCAGCTTAACAGTGCACATTTACATTTTTATAACACAGGAATTTCATTGGACCTCACCTACCAAAACTTTCACCTGTTAAAAGGTTTTTAGGTTATGCTATTAAATGGATGTGTGCAAATCAAATATTTTTATTAAGGAACCTTTAGAAAGGAGAAGTCTTTGATATTTATTTATTCGCATGTTTGATGTTTACTTGCATTTCAGTGTTGTTATATTGATAGTAGAGAAAAAAAAGGGAAAAAAATGTACTAAATATCAATGCATGGTAAATGTTACTGTAATAGAAAGCTTTGTTTAACCACAGACAGCTTCACTGCTTAAAGGACCTGCGAGTGTGATGGATTTCTCCCAAAGGGCAAAATATATTTTCAAAAAGCTATTTCTTCAGTTTGCTTTCGTCACATATTTGACATATTTTTATACAGATCAAGTTATATTGTTTCACTGTCAGTCTAATTTGCTGTTGGAAATTTCAGATGGAATTCCAACAAAAGACGAAGGGAAACAAAAAATTGCTGTTAAAAAAACCCCAAACAAAGAAAAAAGGCCACTGATTCCAAAATTTGTAAATATGACCATGAAACTGGACCAGAAGGGAACTCTGACTAAAATTATGTGGGTCTAGTTAAAGGTTTTTTGTTTGTTTCTTTGCTTGTTTGTTTGTTTGTTTTGTGGTTTGTTTTGCTTTTTTTTTAAATTAGATTTTTTTGAGGGGATGCATGCGCGTGTGTGCAAAGAGAAAGATGTGCATCAATAATTTTCCTTTCTAAAATGTGCAGGCTGAAAACCACTTATTCAGAGGGATAGGACAAGAGGAAATATCCTCAAGTTGTGCCACAAGGGGTTTATATTCGATATTTGGGAAAATTTCTTCACACCAAAGTGTTGTCAATCCCTGTCTGTCCAGGGCAGATGTGGAATCCCCATCCCTGTAAGGATTTAACAGATGTGCTGATGTGGCACCTGGGGACACAGTTTGATGGTGGGCTTGGCAGCACTGGGTTAATGGACTCAACCTTAGACATCTTTTCCAACATATATTTTAAGAATTCGTGATTTAAAGAGAGGTAGTAGCAGAGCAGTGAGGGTCCTGAATCCTTAGACTGAATCTTCTTTCTGGATGGCAGCTGATGGTGGGTTCTTGCCTATCAAGCTGTGGGGACTTCTAAGAGGGTTTAAAATTGTCCAGCGTACCAAGTAGAAGCGAGATGTATAACAGATACCCCGCTTGCCTCCTTCTGGAGGAATCACAAATATTTGCTGGGTTACTTTATTCTCAAAGCACACTGGAATTCTCCACAGAGGCTGCTCAATCAAGGTCTGGTGGATGAGATTAACCTTGGAATTACAACAGATTGCTCACCATGGTAACTGGGAAATTACTGTACACGAGTGATCTGAAGTTTAAATGCATTTCTTGTCCTTGCAGTTGTCTCTAAGTTGAGGAAATGAAGGTGGTCTTACAATAAGAAAACAGCAAATTCTGTAACCAACTTTACTTCCACATGAGAAGAAACATCCCAATCATAGTTCACCATCATTCCAAATGGAACTTGCATCTGTATCCTCACAGTCTCCCTCTTGCTGCAAGTTTCATGTTTTCAAAAAGATGTTAGGCTGAGCCAGAGGAGAACTTTTCCTTGGGCTCTTAGCCTGTTTTGCTGGGAGATTTAAAGCCTCAGACCTTGACCTTCTTGTTTCTGATCTGTATTAACATAGTGGATGGAATACTGGTAGCAAGGTCTGCGATTTTGTGCTTAAAAGGAATAAAATAAGCCCTCTTAGAGATTACAGCACCTGTGTTTGCTTGACCGAGTCAGCCCATGGTGGGACACAGCAAGAATTTGCCATGAAGATTTAGCTCAGAGGCTGCAGGAGCTTCAAATGCTGCAGAGAATTGAGTTAGTTTTATGGACCCTGGTTTTGATTTAGAGAGCCAATACAAATATTATCGTAACTTCTTTATGTTTACTATAAGCTCTTTTAAAAATGCATGAAAGCAAAGCTCCATTCTGCCATAATGAGACACAACACTCTCTGGCTATATAAAAATGATACATTGAAATGCTTTCTTCAGAAAATAGCTTCTGAAAAATGTAGGCTTTAGGAGCAGTGCCATCATGTACTGCTCATAAAAGTTCCAATTAAACATTAAATTATAAATATATATATATTTATTACTATTTGAAGTAAACAGGCCTTTCAAATGTT
>VWYI01038423.1:0-14518 GCA_013399455.1 Anthoscopus minutus | reverse complement strand
TTTTTTGGTCGGTTTTTTTTTTTTAATCATTATTTTGAGGCTATCTTATGATTTATGAGACCTGATTCATGACTTTGGAATGTCTGGGTTTGGCCATACTGCCTGCATTGTACGACTTTAAATGATCTCAGCATCCATGAGTAGGTCACTGCCTTTTAATTTGCTGCCATTCTTAAAACGAGTAGTGAACAACAACGAGAAAGAATTTAGAATAAATACCCTTTCTTAAAGAAAAATTGGATCCTCCAGGCAAATATCATTGTGATGGGGAAAATATCTTCTTTAGGTAGGCAAGAGGGTCTTGAATACACTTGGCCACTGGTGAGCAGGGTGCAAGGACTACAGCTGTGGTGTAGGAGCTGGATGTATGTAGAGAGCAGCACTGTCCTGAGAGAGACAGTTCTTCTTTGGACTACAGCAAAATTCCCCAGATGCAGAACAGATTTGACGCAAGGGTTAAAAAAAAATCACATATTCCATCACACAATGCAATGCCCATATCTTGTTGTCTCTTGGAAAAAGCTTTTTAATTAGAAAGGGTCAAAGTAAAGTCTGGAAACTGCAAGGTATTTCTTTCTTTGCTTCCTTCTGTACTTTGCCCTCTTGTTCTGTACCTCACCCTGGGCAAATGACTAGGGATGATTGACAACACAGTTGACAGTTCTAACCTGAATGTTAAACTGATATAAAACTGAAATAAATCTAATGCCCATCGGTTTAGAGGCCTGCATTTGGAAACAGTCTTAGAAATTAACTAAAACTGCAACTACCCCCTCTACTAATTTTACTGTTATTCTGGTTTATTGTAAAGAATTAGGTGGACTCTTAGACACGACACATTATCTAATTCTTATGTGCTATCCTTTAAAATACTGATACTTGCCCACCTGACTCACACCTGTCATCAATGGAAGATCTCTCTATAGGAAAACAGACAGGTATGTTACACCCTAGAAAGAGCAGAACTCTCATGTCAACTACTGTGCAAGGAGATTTCCTTACACATTCATGTGCAAATGAAATCTTTATCTATGGTTTGGAATTTTTTTGATCTTGTTAGAGCCAAGAGGAGAAAGGAGGAAGAAAAAAAAAAAGAAGAGAGAAAAAAGAATAAAGAAAAAGAAGAAAAAGACATAAGAAAAAAAAAAGACAGTGATCTTCCTCCTTGAGCTAGCAAGGTGGTTATAGAACATTTAAAAGTTAAGTTAAAACAGGGATTGTGGACATGCATATCCATACTTAGATTAAATGATTCTCTAATATACTAGTCCCAAATATTTTGTGACAGCCATTCCTATTTATTGTTGTGATGTCTTGAAAAACCTCACAACCTAAGAAATTACCTATAAATTTGCAAAAAAGAGGAGGATAATTAATAGGTCTGGGAGAGCAGGCTGAACAATTCAGGCCTGAATTCATTGTGTTGAAAAAACCTCGAGATTGTTGCCTCTTTGTCCTGTGCTGAGATAGAAAAGCTGGGTAACAGGCTCTCTCCTTACACTCCAGAAACTGTTTGGCTTTTTTATAAGTCCAAGAGATCACCCTAACCACTGAGTAATATGGTTGCCAGAAATATATCTCAATAAAGAAGTCTGCTTCTAGAAAGTGCTCAAATATTATTTACTTTAAGATATGGCCACATATTTTGTATTATGTCTTCCCTTAAAATTAGATATAAACAGCTACGTCAATTAGCAGCAGAAAAGGTGTGCATTAAAGTTGGCTTTTAAAAAAATAATAATTTCACATTTGTGTTACTGATTTCTTGTCATTACAGAGCTTTGCACATGATCTACCTTGTATTACCTGTTTTTTGGAAACTGTAGTTACACTGAGCTGATACAGAAATTCTGTTAAATTAAGATAGTAAAAGTAGTTATTTTCAACAGAAACAGGGAATTCTAAACAAACTTAGAGCTTTCAGCTAGTATCTCCTCTTCAGCTTTCCGGTTTTAATCTCATTAGTGAAAGAAAAAATGTTTAATGTGAAGTAAGTGGTTCTGGACTATAGCTAAACACTGATCTTCTGATTTGCAGTTGATGTATACTTGTTAGTTGATGTATACTTTCAAAAGGAAAAAAGAATTATAATTTTCCATATTAAGGTAGTGTGCTTTGTGAGAGCAAGTTTTATTAGTTCTAAATTTATTGTTACATTGATTTATTGAGTTTTGAGCATACATTTTCTCTTAATTCATTCTCTTTAATGATGAACTGCTTAATCTAAGATAGGAGTGAAGCACTTCTTCTCACTCATTCCACCATCTTACTCTTTCCTCCTGCTCACAGTGTGTAGGTTCCTGCAAGTGGAGCAAGGCTAGGAAAAGCAAACCCATCCCAGCTGTGTCTATTCTCAAATTATGTGGCATCAAGCATTGACCTCTGTTTGGACCTTTGGTAGCGAAGCAGCATAGCTGGGCACAAAGCTGAAAACTATTGCTGATTTGAGTATGGCCTGGGTTGGAACTCATACTGCAAGTCTTCTTGGATCCCAGAAACAGCATTCATGCATACTTTGCTGAGCAAACCCTTAAATGGAAATAAAAAGAGGCAAAACCAAGTCCGTATAGTCTGTTTATATAGCCCTAGAGATTCAGATAAAGAAAAACAAACATAACCTTTTCAGCTGTTCCTCACAAGGGAAAAAGAAAATGAAACATTTGATTATAATTGTTTTAATGAGCTTTGATTCAAAATGAAGTCATAATGGTCTGGTTAAAAAATATTCTGTTAATGAGCTTATATTTCTATCAAAGCATGCAAGATGCAAAATTCTCTGAGGATAAAATTAAATAGCAAGAAATATTTATTTGCTGATTAATAAAATCCTGCTTATTCTTTGAAAAAAAAATTAGTAACAGTAGTAACAGTAGCAGCAATAGTGATGGCAGTGAGATTGGTAGGAGCACAGTAATTATAATCTAACCGGATGGTCTATTTTAGGTTGCACCTTGAAGTTAGAGAACTGATAAGCATACCTGCTCCTTCAGGTCTAAAATCTGATCTTAACCATGTAAAACTCAGACTTGACTGTTGGGTCACCTTTCAGTATCGTAACTGTCTTTCCATCAATTTATTTTTTATTTTAAACTGCTGTTTTTAAGAAAGATGCATAGGATACCTACAGTAGTATCTGTTGCAAAAAAAAAAGAAAAAAGAAAAAATAGAAAAAAAAAGAAATGGAATTTTCTAACTAGGGAAAGCAGGGTGTTCTATGAGTGAACAGTACAAGCTCTGACTACTGCAAAATTAGAAGAAAGTCTTCCTGTGTACTTTACATTTCATGGCATTATACAGTCTGGAATGTAGTTTTCCTTGTCACATAATCTAGTCAATAACGAAGCTGCCTCCATTAATGTTTCCCTGTTCATGTGCTGCAGAGGCTAATAAGATATGAGAATGCAGGAATATATTTCATTCTGACTCAGACTATCTTTATTATGATTCAAATCTAATTCTTTCAAAATCTGAATACATATTCCTCCCTTAGATTTCCATGTCAAGATATTTCTGAGCATTGTCTTGTGCAGCCCATTACCTCTTCAGAGCAACCACTTATTCTCATGTCAGCTAATTTGACTAATCAGGCTCTGGTTAAACAATGCAGCTTGTCTTATGTAAAGAGACAGCTACAGTCTGTTATGTTTGCAGTTTCTGATTCAAAAGGAAAACAAAAAAGGCAGCATTAGCTGAACAGATTTCAAGACCAACTCTTAATTACATTAAAAAATAAAATTTAATTAGTGAAATGCGAGGAGAAAGCAAAATTATATGCAGGGCTCTACGAACACAGTAATGTTACAGAGGTATTAGCTTTAAATACACAAGGACGGCTGGATTACACAAAACCTAGAAAACCTTATGTAATGGGACAAAGTATTAAATTTATTTTAGTTCATTAGATCCTAAAAAAGCATAATTAAAAGATGGTTACCATGTTACAAATGTGGGCATGTTGATTTGGCACTGGGTAGCGGGGGAGGGCCTCTGTGAGGAGCTGAGAGAAGCTCCCACCATGTCGAACAGGGCCAATCTCTGATGGCTCTGGAGATGGACATGCTGCTGGCCCAGCTAGAGAGGCTGCCAGTGCCCCTGTGATGACACATGTAAGAAGAAATTAAAAACGGCACCCTCAGTTTCTTTCCTGGGGAAGAGAGGCACCGCTGCTGCCGCTATCCTAGCGCAGCCTGTGGTGATGGGCCGCCTTGGCCGCTGCCATTTCGGCACAGCCAGCGGCGAGCCTTGCCTGCCTGGCTGCCCCAAGCCTTCCACAGGCAGGAGGGTAGGGCTGGCAGAAGGGATGCCTGCAGAAGCTTGCCCTTCCCACTGCCCTGCATGAAGAGAGGCATTAAATAACACCACCGCCACAGTGGCCGCCACTGGCTGCGTAATGGTGGTGAGGCCGCCTGGCCGGCGGCGGAAACATGGCGATTGATTTCCCAACCCGGGACCGAGACAAGATCCACTTCTAGGCACTGCAGAAGACAGCGGTGAGACAAACCATGCCCCTCTAATGCATGGAGTCCACGGGGGATGCAGAGATCCACTCGCAGCCCGTGAGAAAAGTGCTCATGCCGAAGAGGGTGGATGTTGGAGAAAGCTGTGGTCTAGGGAGAGACCCAGAGAGAGAGGGAGGGCCCTGGCTTCCAAACTGGAGCAGCCTATCTTTAGAGAACTGCACCCCATGCATGAGTGACCCACAATGCAGCAGTTTTGGGAAGATTGTTTGCCCGTGGGAAGACTCACCTTGTTTTGGCAGGACTGCTGCCTGTGAAATTAGAGCCACTGGAGCTGGAGAAGTTCACGGGGAGCAGTCTCCTATGGGAGGGACCGCAGGGCATAGCAGAGGAAAGACTGCTTTCCCTGAGTCCACAGAAAATCCTGCGTGATGAACTGACCAAAACCCCCATGTGGTGTCTACCTGCATGATTGGTGGGAAGGAGGGAGTGACTGGGGGGAAAAACGTGCTTTAAAGGCTTATTTTACTTCTCATTATCCTCCTCTGACTGTTAATAATAAATTTACTTTATACCTTTAAATTTGAACCTGTTTTTCCCTCTTAGAGTATTTTCTCCCAGTCCTCATCTCAACTCATGAATCCTTCATTAATTTTTTTCCCTCTCTTCTGCCCAGCTGAGCACAAGAAAGGGTGAGTGAATGGCTTACGTGGTTGCCCAGCATTTGGCCAGTGTCAAACCACTAAAATGGGTCTGTTGTTTTGGGGTCTTTTGCCTTAAATTTCTTCCCAAAGACATATTTCTTTATTGATATTCTTGCATAAATTTACAGTAAGAATTACCTGCAGCAAAGAAAATGATGCTGCACCTTAGGGCTGAGATACTACTATCTTTGTTCCAGGCTTCTGAAGAGAAAATGCAATTGCAGGTAAGCTTTTTGACAACGTGCTGGGCTTAACTCTCCCTTAATTACCACCTTTTGCAGTGTCTGTCCTGTTTGTTCCTTGCCAGAGAATAACTTTGGGTTTTTGTTTTTTTTTTTTTGTTTTGTTTTACTTTTTGTGTGTGCATCCATATCACCTTCAACATTTTTTTCTTCACCCCAGAACATGTTGTCTGGACTATTTCTGCCCCCAGCTTTAACCATTATTTAAAATAAGGAACAAACTGCTTCTAGAGAAACAATTCTACTTAGGAATGGGTAGAATTTCACAAGCTTAAATCCTGAAAGTTACACGAAATGGTCTTCTTTAAACTACATGTTGCCATGGTTACATCCTTCTGTGGCTCCGATGAGGATGGGGGCCAATTATCAAGTTTTGTTTGCTTGATTTTAAGTAGTTTGTTACCTGGATACTCAATAAATAAGAAATCTGAAAAAAGACTTGTTTGCTTCTCCCTTAACTGAGGGAAAGAGGAAACAGTCATTCCTCCATGTTAAAAAAATC
Organism: Anthoscopus minutus; assembly: GCA_013399455.1. NCBI lineage: Eukaryota > Metazoa > Chordata > Aves > Passeriformes > Paridae > Anthoscopus > Anthoscopus minutus. The sequence continues at coordinate 8,613 of VWYI01038423.1, read as the reverse complement.
CAGCAAAATTCAGATTCTTAGTTATGGGGTGAAAGTACTTCTGAACTGTTTGCTTTAGAGAGGCTTGGTGAGAGGCCTGCAAATAGATTTTGCATAAGCATCATAATGTGAATTGTGGAAAAAGCAATTGGTCACATAATATAACTGTAAATCATGGACAGGTGGAGAGCCAGGATTAAATGACAATGGTTTTCATCATCATTTAGACAGTAAGAGTGTTTTTCTGTGACTAATTAATTAAAGAAAAGATCTTTTCTTCTGGGATTGAGGTACAGTGATTCTTAACTGGTATCACTGCTTCTCCAGCTTTTTAAAGATGTCCAGAGTATGTTGTGTATGGGTACCCCCTGAAGCTTTGGTAACCAGCTGAAGATGGAAGAGTGAAGCTGGACAGAGAAATCAACTCAAAAGAGAACAAAGTTAAAATACTATCCTGTCAGTGTCCCTAATAGTTTATGTGGGCAGTGACAGAACTGTATTTTAATTTTAATCTGGGTTTCTTTCTACTCGTTTATTCCATCTCCTGCTTGTTACTGAAGCTTCAGATTAAGCTTAAAGATACGAATCCATTGCCATAATAAATTTATAAGAGGATATTTAAAGAGCAAGGATTTGAATGTCACAAATGAACTCAGTATAGTAGAGCTGAAGAAAGGATTTGCAGAAATGCCACAGCAGTCAAAAATGACTGCTAGAACTTCCTTAGTGAAAAACAAAATGAAACAAACTAGCAACCTAGAATGTAATGGGCACAGACAGTATTTCATATAAATTCAGGTTTAACTTGAAACTGTTGATACTATTTAAACTAATCATTAAAAAGGTTGATAACAACTAGTTTAGAGAAGATTCTTGGAATGTAAGCTAGCTATTTGGAACATTGAAAATGAATATGTTAAAAAAAGGACATATATTTTTAAAATGCAACTAAAATTTGAATTGATTTACTCTCTATTTCACCAGGTATTTCCCTAAATGGCATGAAAAAATATGCTTAGACTGCATGGTCTTCAGATTTGCTGTTGTTTTTTCCCCAGTATTAGGACACATCTATTTTAACAAAGCAAGGATCTAACATTTTATGGCAAAATCCTTTGGTTCTTCCTTTCTCAAATGAAGGGTGGTCTTCTTTAGGAATAACTAGTTTGCAATTTCCTTAAATTACAAAGGACAATCAAAGAACATAATTTTCTTTTGTAAATTAAATGAAATTGGTAACGACCAAGAAGGCTACTAGTTCAAGGCAAAACTCTGCATATGCCAGGCGAGCAAGTCAGTGAAAATGTGATAAAAAAACATATGTGAGTGGTAGGATTTTGCAATTGCTATTTTTGTTTGGTAATCCTGATTGGCAATTTATTATAAAAATAACAAAAGTAAAAGATATTATCAGTCCTAGCTCTGTAATCTTCCTTTTAGATAGGTAGAAAATGTCAGACAGAAAATCTGCTGAAATGTTAATACAAATAATTGTAATTTCTGACAGGTCATTTTTGGAAGCACAAGAGCCCTGCTAAGACACCTGGGGAAGGTGAGAAGGGAAAGGATTCCTGAAGGGGAGACCCAGGAAAGGGGAAAAGCCTCAACAAACTAAAGGATCCATCAAGTGTGTGGTTGCTTTAGGGAAATTTTGTAGGAGGTACATCTGCCCAAGGCATAAAATTTCCAGAAGGGTTAAGTGTTTCCCACTTTTACTTTAAGCTGTGTGTGGAGCAGAGAGGTTTCTAACCCTCGTGGTGCATGTCCCAGCAGAACCCATCTGAATAAGCCCATTGCAGTAAGAAAAGAAATTTTTTTCTTTTGGGCAATGTCAGTGGGGTTCTAAAACAGCTGATGAAGCACTGAGGAAGCAAAGGGAAGAGGATGGGAAATAGCTCCCCCAAGAATGACATGGGAGCAGACAGCACAGGAAAGACAGGAGAGCTCTTGAGCAGAGCATGGTGATTCCATGAGTGAGAGCACCAGCAGTTGTGCTGTCTGTCTGTCTGAGCTAATTATGAGCCTTTCAGCTTTGTAACAGCACTGGGAAGACAGGCAAGCTATCCTTTCAGGAGACTGGGGGAGGTATTAAAGAGCAGAATGGAAATGGAACACCAAAAGGGATTGCATCTTGGTGGGATGTTGAAATCTTCCATGGGAGGCAGAATACAACACACATGGCTGTGCCTAGAGGCATACTCACGTCTGCATACATGCACATACACAAGTAACTGGAGTGGGTGGCTGAGACTGGGAACCATAAGCACAATTATTTAATAAATTGATCCCACTACTTCAGTGCGGACTTGTTCTAGTAACAGATTTAATTGTTTTTCTCAGCTTTGCCTGCATGTGATCTTTTTGCAGAGAAGGTGTTAAGAAGAATATACGTTCAAATGATACAGCTGTAGAAAGGGGAGATGGAAGTACAAGTCTTTCTTTCAGTTTCATGGCCATTTTTCATGGTGAATGTTCAATTGTCCTTAGCCAGGGATTCTTATCATGGGGTAAAGCAATATTTTACTGTGATTACTGTTCTGCAGCTATGACAACCACAATGCAGTTTTCATGCTCCTTCTCTGCAAATAAACACAGAGGTTTTATTAAGATATATATAGTTAATATGCCTTTTTGTAAGAAATAAATATCTATTCTTTCTTTGTGCTCATGAAATCAGCTGCAAAACTCTTTTGGGGCTAGATTTTTGCTTAGTGTGCTCAGATTCACTTTTAGGATTTGAGTTATTCTGTAGACAATGAAATCACAAAGGGCAAGGACAGACAAAAAACGTGAGAAAGAATTGAGCCAGAACTCCCTTCTGTCAGCCCAGCTTTTACAGTGTGGAAATACACACCTCACTTTTTCACATAATAACAAACAAACAAGGAGACAAAATCGTGCTGCGTGGTCAGGTGTTTGGCTTTGCAAGGAGAGGTGTTGGTGGGCCTGTTATTTTTTGCAAAGAAGGACAAGCAAGTATTTGCAGATCCTCAAATATCAGGAAAATTGTCCATCCTCCTGCCCAAGTCTGCTAGGTGGTGATATACAGCCACAGGGGAAAGGGAGAGACACCCAAATCCAACAATGGCTTTTGTCTTGGAGTTGTCCTGGACAGGAATCAGAAGAAACCCATGGAGGCTCAGCCAGGATCCAGCTGTAGGTTGTAGAGCAATTACAGCACATTCCTGGGGATTGCTGTGCTGGGCTGTGGGTAGAAGCCTCATGCCTAAATATTTTCTGTGGCTTGGCTGTTTCTTAGCTTATAGAATTTAGTCAGATCTTTGGCTTGCTCTGGATTAGCTTTACCTTTAAAGCTAGCTTGGAGAGCACCAGTGGAGAAAAACAGATGTAACTTGTAATGCCATAAGAAATCCAGGAACTCTGCAAATATGTAATTTTCTTGCAAAAACAAAGAATCCCATTTTTCATAAAACTAATTTTAGAAAAGACTATTTACCTTTAAGAAGAAAAGTATTAATTTTCAGGGACGTAATTGGCATGTGATGGTCCAAAGTGACCCCTGAGTGATATCTTTTGAACTAGTTGTGTTTGTACCATGGCTTAATTTAACCTAGAGTGTATTAATTTACCCTAGAGTGGATGTGTATGGTAATCATACTGCTCTTAAGGAAAAGAATGTATCAATCATGTACACATGAAATTATTTTTTATTCCTGTCATTTTCTCTTGTGTATTATGCTTGCATATATATCAAGCTGTTAGTTGACTGATGATGTTAACAAGAATATGGTTAGATTTTATGCCTACTAATCATATTCAGGTTTAAGCTCTAAGAATTAAACTGGAAGCCTAGACACCATTCACTTGGGGCTAAGAAATGCACTAGCATTCCTGACAGCTCTGGTCAGTGATAGGCACTTCAAGGTGTATTGTGGGTTCCTTACCTGTTTCAGGCTGCAGGTAAATGCGGTAGTTAATCTGTACTGATTTTGTTTGCTGCACTCATCTTTGGCAAGTCTAATTCTTCTGATGTAAAATTTTTCAGATAAACAAGGTATAACTGAATGAATATGGCATTTCAAAGCTAACTGTTAAAGACTTATGAAATAGAGCAAGCCACTGAAAACTAAGAAGGAAAGAAAATGGTTAAGGCCCTCTGCTTGCATACAACCCCTTCCTTCTTGAATCCACAACTCCTTTCTTACCAAACTTACAGTTGTTTTAGTCCATCTGCTATCCATGTGTAAAGCTAAACAGAGCAAACCAGTTGTTTGACTGAAAAATTAAATATGAAAAAAGCTTTTCTAATAAAAGTACATATCATTATTTGTATTAATGTAATTACTGACCCACAAGACTACTACTTTTGATGCTGAATTATTGTACCTTCTTGCGTGACCTAAAGATGGGGCAGCATTGCTTATAAAAAGCTCTTTTAGCATGTGTTTGTGACTTTGTGGTAGGAGCTCATATATTGGTGCTTGGTGTGAAGGAGGGGCTTTCATATGTTGCTGGCGAGTGACTGCTAAACAAGGCTTTTGAACATCTCTTAAGTAGGGCGAGGCAGATAGATTTGTATTTAGGAGCCAAACTGACTGGTTTGCCAAACTGCTACTCAGGTTCCTTGACATCTACTTCCTCATAACATCTGCTCAGTGTGCTTTCACTATGTGAAAGCATCCAGTGTGTCACATGGGAGGTCTACCCCTGAGCTGTAACTGCTGATCAATGGTTATTAGGCATGATTGTGTTATCATCACAAGCTTTGTTTTCAAGGGAACTGTCTACATCCCACTGTAGTAGAGGCCCCTAGGAGCATAATGGGAAGAATGGAATCGCCTCCAAAAAATATGATTTGGGAGAGATACAATGCAAGGCAAAAGGCTCAAAGGTTAAAACAGCATAAAAACCAGCACAGATACTGAATTTCTGGTATTGGTAGATGATTCTGTCAGAAACTGAAAAGCAGAGAAAATATGCCCTACAGGTAGGTCTGGTGGCTCTGAGTTATTCTTAAGGTGTTACACATCTGAAGTTTTAATAATGTGATACTCATTCTCAATTTGTTGCCCTGGTATTGCATCAAATAGATGAAGAACTCTTCGTGGTTTCCTGTTACCATCGCATCAATGACAACTACATCTGTAACTGCTGGCATTTTCTAATGAAATGAGGGAAAGAGGGTAAGTCATTGACTGCCCTTGCCTCAAAGACAAGTATAGCATTCAACAAATCCTGACTTTTATAATGCTCCTTTATATTTTCTAACACCCTTTTATCCACCCTTAAAAATGTATTTCAATGTAGAGTTAATTAAACTGTTTTAAAGTACAAAAGATATTTAACAGACATCAGTGTTAAATCCCCATCCATGTGTTAGTGAAGCAGGCTGAGCAGCGAGCCTTTTTCAGCATTGTTTTTGAGATATGGATCACTTGAGTATCTTTCTCACAGCTACATTTTTACTGCTGTCCTGGTATGTCTCCCTCCTTGTTGCTATGATTTCAGGGCATGCATGATGTGTAGATGAGCCACTTGAAGGGGCACAAAAACTGGACTACCCCTGACCTCTGAGTGAGTTACCCTGCTGAACACATCCCTCCTTTCTATTACTGTGAACTACAATGATTTTTCTCTGTAACCTTCCAGCACCATCCATAGAGCTTAGAGGTGGGAAATGCATTTACCTTTCCCTCTGCCACAGATTGGATCATCTTCTGCTTGCCCTGGACTGCAGGAGAAGTGAACTGTTTCAAGCTTTAGAAGGATGTAATTGCTTCTGCAATTGCAGAAGGATGGGATTATCTCTGTACAACCACGTTCCGTTCTAAAGATGGAGTACACATTAAGAGTTTACTACTTTTAAAAATGGATATGGGACAGACTGATACATAGATACAGGCACTATGGCATTAGCTATATTTTCCTCTCTTGAATAACAAGACAAATGTGTGTTTGGTGTCCTGAGGATTTGGTTACAGAAGGTGCGCATTGCATAATCCACAGCATTAGGGTTTAGAGTGTTGGTGCAAGTCCCCTTCAGCACATGACAAGAAAAAGCTAATGATTATGGGGTAGCATTTCCAAAATTTGCTGGGGGATATACTCATCTTTCAGAAGAATTTGTGTTTTCCTTCATTTAGATGAAGGGTCATAAGTGATTTAGTTACTTCTGAGAACCCTGTTCTGCCCTTGTGTATTTTAAAGAGTTCTAAATGAAAGTCACTGTTCTCAAATGTCCTGTAGCTTCATATGACCTTCTCAAATGTAAAAGCACTTCCTCATTGTCACAGCAGGAACTTCAGCCCAGCTTGGTAGTACTCCTTCAAGCAGCACAAATGCCTGAATATCAGAAGTTCCTTCAAATAATAAACTCTGTTCCTTTAAGGGCAGTTCATAACAGAATTTTCAGATAATAAGTTTCTTGTGTTACAAGAATATTTGCCTTTTTAATCTTAGCAAGATTAATTAAACAGATATTTGTTATTAACAATGTTAATGGCAGTAGATATTGAATTTTCACTGTAGATAAAGAGTTGTATGGTGATTTTTGAAGGGTTTTATTAGCTTGATTGGACAGTGAAACTAGAACAATTTTTTTCCTTCTCCTTCTGAAGGTGTTGATTTTCTCCCCATTGTGAAGCAAAATTTTTGCTTTCTGTTAGTTCACATTGTAGATTCTTGCCTTCATCTTCTTTGTTGGCCAGTATGATAGCAGAAGGATCAAATTCTGTTTACTTTCACTCCTGGGTTTCCTGGACAGAGTTTTGCTAAAGGGATATAGCAGTATCTACTTCTGCAGTGCTTTTTCAGTGCTTGCAGGCGGTTCCTATCTGTGTTTCATCCCAGGGAAACCATGAGTTTGTTACATGTCCAGATAAAAATCCTGGCTTTCCAGCTCGAATTAAAGAAACTCTTGACTGTTGAATCCAGAGTCAGCTGAGACAGCAGATATAATACCTTCTCCTTGTTTGTTTGTCTTTTTTTTTCCTATTGCATTATACTCTTTTCCTGACCTGCCTGGTGCCATGTAAGGTGTGGAGAGTGACAGTAAATTTAAAGTCTAAAGCTTGTATCTTGTGTCAGACCATTAATGAAGTCTCTGCTTTGGAGCATTGCTCTGAATTGGGAGCAGTGCCAGCTTGTTCTCTCCTCTGAGTCAATACAAACCCTCTCAGGAGGGTTTTGATGCACATTTTTCATCAAAGAATTGCTCAGCTTTGCTCAGTATTGTGGAACAATTCATAACTGTGGAGGAGATGCCTTCATTCTTCTTGCTTTCTTATACATAAATTTTTAATATCATGGCTTCAGATAATCCTGCTTCAGACTTCCTGCTCTGCTTTACACAACTTTCTCTTGATTCTTAGAGATCACCAGTAGCTAACTGAAATTACATGTCATGTGTTTTCTTACCATCGTTTACCAATTCTGAATAAAGTGTGGGGTTTTTCTACAGTGTGGGATTTTACGCCCTTCCTGATGAAAATACAGAATAATAACTTTTCCATGAAATGAAGGTCTTTTCTGACCAGGCTTAGAAAGACCTTTTACAGTGGCATGGGACACTGTATCACTCCTTGTGTCTTGCACATCTTAATTTCTCCTGAGAAAAATGCTAGACAAAAAGCAAAAAAAATCCCCTGAACTCTAGAGACCACAATTTTTATGCTTTTGGATTTTGTCTGTCAGTTGTTGACTTCCAAACTCTCATGTTTCTGTGAATTCTAGTTTACACCTTTTAAAAGTGCTCCTTTTTGCTTGGTTTTCTCTCCTCCAGGGCTTGGCCTCAGCTTGGAGCCTGTTTTGAATCACAAGCTTAACCTGCCTTTGCTGCCTCTTCCAAGTATTACTTTACACTAAAAAGATAGGGAAAAAAACCCAGGCAAAACAAAAAAATCCCTGGCATCATTTTCTAATTTCCCTTTCTCTGTCAAGATTACACTAGTAGCTCTGAGTAATTTGGTCTCATTTTCTCAAGGGAGTAGTACTGAAATAATCCAATGTTTATTTTTATACAAATTCTCACAGTACTGCAATGTTTTGGAGACTTCCTGGGATGTTTCTAGTTTTTCACAGGCTAAAAGGCCATTCTCAGAGGTAGGTCCTTCATGTAAACCTAAAAATGGCACTTTCCCACAATACAGCTTATCGGGAAGTTTAAAGTTCAATAGCCCTCTCTTGCTCTCTCCCTGTCTCACACACATGAAAATAAAAAAAAATTTAAAAAATGAAGGGGCTGTTCCAGTTCTGCTGAGAGTTGAGTTTCAATCGTTTCATTTTGGTGTGCTGCCCGATTGTGATAATGTAATGGGGTCAGTGATGATCTAAGGAGAGAAGCAAGGCAAATTAGTAGGAAAGAAGAGCAGCTTTTATTCAATAAATTTTGTCTCCTCCAGGTAATAGCTAGTGAGGGAAAATTAGATGCTCTCAGCTTTCCTCATGCTTTGGATTATGGAAATACTCCTCTATGAGCATAGGCACAAGATTAATTCCATACCAAGGCATTAAAACTGGAATGATTTGATTCTGCTACATCTAAAATACAGAATTGTGGAACTTCTGTACTCTGAGGATGTGATTTGGATTTAATCTCATTGTGATTGCCAGTAAAACTGAGGAATTTGGAGATGACCAGGTTAGAAGTGGGTTTATTTAGGCAAAGATTTGGTT
>VWYI01038419.1:0-22966 GCA_013399455.1 Anthoscopus minutus | reverse complement strand
GAAAGATAATTGAAAGCTCTGTACTGCTCAAGCTGCTTCTGCAACTTTTATTTTTATGTTAGCTGGTTTAAATTCACAGGTTAATTGGAGTAATGAGGGTAGAACAACTCCATGTCTCAGGAAAACAGGCCATTTATTCTGAAATAAAGAGAGATACACTTATAAGTACCTATGTTTTTGTAATGTAGAGTATGGTGACAAAAAATGTAGTTGGTCTGACTGATTGATAAAGTCAAACTTTCTGAGGTTCTAGAGGAGAAAGGAAAGAAATTGCAAGAAACCCCAAGCCAAACATGCAAAAATGGGCTTACATGTAATGGAAAGGGATGTGGTATTTCAGAAAAACGGAAAAATTAGGCTGTCCACTTAAAAAAAAAAAAAGTCGTAATTATAGATAGCTTTTTGTAAACAACCCACTTCTGACTTCTGATATTGTGAGAGTTCTAGCAGTGGACTCATGCTTTTATTTCTTCATACTAAGCTCTCACTTTATTACCATTTGACCATCTTCGCCACACATGAGAACAGTCAAACATTTTGTTTGAAAACTTTCAAATTAAATACAAAGCTTTTTCATTCTTCCAAATTCCTAGGAGTTTGGATGTGTAGCAATAAAAAGCATTGTCATGAGGCAAAAGCAACATTTTCCATATCTTAGGTTTGTCTCTGTGGTTAGTTCTGGCTCACAATGGAAAGTAAGAAGTGAACAGTGCTTATCTGAGATACTTAAGTGGGAACTTAATCCCATTAAGCTAGTTCTGTAACAGACCAGGGTGCCTGTGTGTGTTTCAGTGTGTGACTATTGAATGTGTGGGAGGAGGTTATGAAACTTTTGGCTTAGTGAATGTTGCAGCACTGGAGTTCAAGGGTTGGCTGTTTTATACAAAATAGTAATTTTTTGAAAAAAAAATTGTTAATTATTCTGCAATTTAAGACCATGTGTTGTGCTCTTTAATGTGTATATCATTGTTTTAATTTTTTTATAGGCTATGTTGAACATGCCTGCAAGAGAAGAGAATTATCAATCGGTATCTGTGCAGATGGTGAACTAATTTTCAGGAAATATCTGCAAAATGCTTGGCTAGCCTTGCAATAGATAGTAATTATACCTAAATTTCTTTTTTGCTATGGTCATTCCTCTAATAAGAGGGGAATTTTTATTTAGTAACAGCTTTGTCTGGCTTCCTTTATTATGTTTCCATCTATTTTTGTTCCTGGATTGCACCTGCTCAGTAGTTATCTAATCTTTCTTAGAAGTTTACACTCTCAAGTAAAAGCTTTGAAGTTTACACTGATTAGTGTTTTATGGCATAGGAGATATGTATAGTTCCTTCTTTTACAGTGTTAAAGCTATTATGCACCTGGTAAAAAGATAGTCATTAAAGTTCAGATGACAAACCTTTAAAATATTTAGTAGATTAAAGTACTGAAGCACTCCCTACTTCTTGTTCAAGGTCCTTCATTTTATAAAAGATTCTTCCAGTTTGGATTTTGAAGACAAGGGCCTTTTATGTGTGCTTGTACACTGGCAGATATTGGACATTTTGCAAAAAGGTAGTAGACAGATATAAAAATCTACTTTTTAACTATAACGGTATTGAAATGTTGCTGATTCTAGTACTGTACAGCAAACATCTTTGGAAGGTGGATTTTGTGTAATTTTGACTATAAAAAGTCTTTGTAAAGGAGATGCTGTTTAAGCAGCCTTTTGTATGCCTATGGACTGAGAAAATATCATATAGATCACCAGAGAAAACCTGATTTTTCCTACTATTTAAAGTCATATATACATATCTATTTATATAAGCAAATATCTTACTAGTACAAAATCTGCATATTTTTAAGCCACTGGGTGGGAAAAAGTGAAATAATCATATTTTTCTCCAAAATATCCTTTAAGGAAAAGAGACTGAGGGAGGTGGTTCCTGTGGTGGGAAATGAGAAACCTGTTCAGGTCTCGTGAATAAGAGATTTACCCCAGCTATGGGAATTCTGAAATTGTTCTGATGCTCTCTTGAGTTTATTAGTGAAGATACCCTTAAATTCAAATGCAGTTTTTGTCTTCCTGAATGGAGTCTGAAGCAAAGGCCATGAATTTCTGTGGATTTGAAACCCTTGATCCTGAGCTTGTGTAGCCCAAGTGCACAGACACTTGCTGACCTCTGTTGTTTTCCCTGGATTTCACACAGGACTATAAGGAATGTTGCTATTTTCAAATCTCCTGTGCTTTCTTTAAAAAATGGACATACATGTCAGTGTTTGAGCTATTGTGGGAACAATAAGTAATATCAACGTGCCTGCTGGAATAAGCAGAACAGGATTCTTTGAAACATTTGAATACCATTAGTTTACACAAATGAGAAACTAGAGTGGAATTTTTGACTGTTTCCTGTTAATCCTGGGATATCTTTTGGGGATAAATACATTTTATTGCTGAAAGTATTGTTTAGCGGTATTCCTATGAATATTTTTTGGCAAAATCACAGGAAAGTGTATTATTGAGATAAGAAAAACCACAAAATGATAGATAGCTACTGGATAGCTACTTTAGATAACTACTAAAATCTAGTAAAACACTATTGTATAGCTGATTAAGTAATTGCTTTTCTCTTGGGATAGAAGCCCTTTCCCTAAATACTGATAAACAGTGAGACAAACATGCTTTGAAAATAATGGGCTGGAGAAACTTGGCTTGGAATTTTGGGTTGGGGTCGGTTTGGTTTTGTTTGGGGTTGATTTTTTCATATGGCTGATAGTGTTGCCTGGAATCTGCAGTGGGGTGCACTAGGTGTGCTCACAAAAACTGCAATTTGATCTGATCAGGGCTTGGCCTAAGAACCTAATAAATTGTCAATGCAAGACTTTTGCATTCATTTACACTAATATAGAATGTCTCATTTCTGAGAAGTAAATCACAGTGGCTTTAGTACTTTATTTTCCATCTTGTATGTAAGTAAACTGCGGGATCAACTGGGAGGTTGAATCAATCTGCTATTTATTACCTTGAAATGGGACACCCCATTTTAAGTGCCTTATTCCCTTATGATTTAGACAGAGTGCTGCATTACATTCAAACACTATAGAAACCAGCTTTATTCTTTGTGGATTTTTCGCTTGAGATGTGATAGATTTACATTTGTTAAAAACTTTCAGTGCATCATTATGTTATTACATAAAATAGAGTTTCAAGCAGACTGAAATGGAGAGAACAAGGAAGGTAATCCAGTTTTTTCTGTCATCTCATAACTGTTAATAATTCTATAGGTTGTTTCCATAGCACTATATTCAAATCAAATACTTGAATAATATGATCAGGGTTTTTTTTTTGTCTAGAGTAGTTTAACATTCCTTAATAAATTATTTTCCAAAGAAACTATGATTTCTTGCAGAGCACAAGGCATTTCAGATATTTTCCCAAAATGGTTTCTTGAGGTTTAATGCAACTATTCTCCACTAATTTATGGAAGTGAAAAGAGAAGCCTCTGGGTTCTGGTGTTCATGGTTTTGTTTTGGGGCTTTTTTTTCTTTTTTTATTCTCATGGAGGTCATGGAATGAGAATGAACACCTAGCTGTTCTTCCAATATTGTATTCTTGGGCCATACACTACTGTGATCTTTAATAATATTAACTTATATCACACCATTAAACTGAATTTTCATTTTAAGGAATTAATTGGAAATGTGTAGGTAACTTAGCACTTTAAAAACCCTGTAGATTTAGTTGAATAAAAAGGCACTGCCCATAATACTGGTTGTCAATAATTTTGACTTCTCGGTCATGTTGCATATGGCTGAGCTGGGATAAAATTCTCTCTGGTTATTTTCGTCCATCTGCTCTGCTTTTTCTACTAGAAAGTCTTATTTAACTTCCATCAAGTTGTTTACAAAATCAATGTTATAGTTTAGAAAATATTAAACTGATTAAATTAAGGGAAGGTTTTCTCATCCAAATGAAACAGTCAACCCTTTTCTGAAGTTAAGCTTTCGGACCCCAAATCAAAAAAACATTTGAACCTTTACTTTTTTATTGTGGCTTGTTACTGTGAACTTTTAGTGAAGTTTTGTCAAGTCACAATGACTTTCTTTGCTATGTACTACTTAAATGAAAAGCATATAAAAACACTTAATTCTTTTAAACTTTAGCAAAGCTCTTTCACTTGCACTGGTTGTAGCCGTGATCTTTGACTGCCTCTGTGTTCCTACAAGTAAATCTTACATTCAGAGTAGAGAATTTGATGTAAGGAGGAAATATACCCACACTGCCAACTTCTCTCATGTAATTAGCACTCAAGAAATACCTGCTATATGGGACTAGTGGCAAAGGTCTAACTATTTTATTCCACAAATGAACACAGCTGATAAAAATTTTAGCATAGAAGTCAAATGCATAGATAAACTATATTCAGGCACACAAAATTGTAAAGATATCTTGAATCATTACCTGGTACTTGAAACAGTTTGCTTTGACCAGCTTTCTTCCCTTCCTGTTTTATTACAGGCATACTGTATGCTCAATAGTAAAGCGAGAGGAAAGCATATGGCCTCCTGTTTGAACTTCTGTAATTAATCCTTCCAAATACTATTTCCTTGGAAAGTTATTTTTAATTTTATTACAGTCTGTTCTTGTATTCTCCCACACAATCACTTGGGCAACATTTGTATCGATGAAAACGACATAAAGCAGCTCTTAACTAAAAGGAGACTGCTGTTTTACACAACATGTAAATGATTAAGTGATAGATTTTTATTACTGTTTGTGTGTAGAGTGCACTACAGCATTTGAACATTAACTCTCCCCTCATCCTGCCCCATATCTGTACACTCCTACAGAGTGTGCTTAAGATCTTTTTGCTATTAAGAATCATATGGCTTATTTTTCAGAAAGCTTTTTAAAGCACTAGTTATTCCCTTAGAGATAAATTGACATTTCTGTATATGTTTTGTGGATTCTTGCAGTCATACAAAATAAAATTCTGCACTGTGGAGTTGCTTAAAAAGAAGCTAAAGGTTATAGCTGTAAGTGATGAAAAAATACTGAGAAATAAAAGATTATCAGATTGGTCCCATCCCAGTCAGTATCTTGTATAAGAAAAAGACTAAAAGAAAAAAACAATGTCTGTCCTTTCCTAAAAATCTCCTTTGTTGTTTGCCTACATAGAGAATTAGAGATGTTTGTACTGAGTGTGGCTGCTGGTTACTGTAAGCCTGTGAGACAATGTAAGGGAAGGAACATCGCAAATGAGTGTATGATGATGGAGAGCTGTAAGGATTATACTCCTGAATACCTTAAAATAGTTCCCAGAAATCCATGCAAAGCAACTGAATTGAATCATATCATTAATTTTGTGTGTCAGAGAACATATTAAATGATCTTGATTACAATTGCCTGCAAAGAATTGAAAGATGACAAAGGCTTTACAGATATTTTCTGAGATTGTCTTGAAAGGTAGGTTGAGAGAAAATCTTCTTCTGATTTAATCTTGAAATGAACTAGAGCTATACTAAATTTCATGCTTTTAAATAGCCTATAGTAAAATCCACCCTTTTAAGATATTTCCCAGAATGTTTTTTTTGTCTCTTCCCCACTTCATCCATATCAATTTTTCATCAGATATAGTGAGGGAGCTTTGTACAGCTATATTAGCCTGAATGCTGTTGATTTTAAAGGTTGTAATTGGGAGCATAATTTCAGTTAAGAGGTCTACTGGCAAGAAATAAAACTGACTAGAAACAGTGGACATAAAATGTGGTTTTATTCAAATAAACTAAAGTGTGAAAGCAATGTGTAACAGATATCTCTTAGCAACTTAATTCCTATTCAAGGATCACAGTAAGTTCACATTTCCAGGAGTGTTCAAGGTCTGCCTGTTAGGAATGTTAACTTGTTGGTTTTGTTCCTTGAAACTGAATTTGTTGAATTGTACCACAGAGGACAGCACAGGCTTGATTTACATAGGCAGGGTCCTCATTAATTCAGGTGGAGTATTAGGTCAGCAGCTCTGTAAAACCAGGATTGGGTAGCGCCTTGTCTGCAAATTCAATTCCTGTTTTTCTTCAAAGATATGCTTTTCAATTCTGTCACATATAAACATTGGGTTTAAATGGAGTACTTCTTTAAGGCTAAATGAAGTCATGCTTCTGCTGAATAGCAACACTTTTTCTTAGCCTGTATATATGAATTATACATGTGAAATAGAGCTGTCTAAATGTCAACTTTAAACTCAGGTGCTTAAATAATATTAGTTATCATGACTAGTTCATATATTTTTAAGTAAAAATAATTGGATTGTATAATAGTTTCAGGAAACTATTATGACTGCTTTTGGTCTTTTTTATAAAATATGGATGTACTAGCAAAGAAATTTATGTTTGTTAGTTATGGAAAAATCATACTTTTAGCTTTACTCTAGTTTTGCCTCTTTTTTTCAAAAGATTGCATTATCCTCCAGAAGTCTATTACATCTCTGTTGCACTAGAGAACCTTACCATTTCAAAGTAGTATTCCACATCTTTAGGATTCACAGACCATCCTCACTGGAAGCATTAATGCCATTCAAGTCAGAACACATGATGTTGTGCTCCATACTCTAACCAGAAGAAGATATCAAGTTTGCTTCTGGAATTGGCAGGCAATAGTAAGGCTTCGTTAATGTTCTCAACTGTCTACAATTTTTCATTTTCATTCTGTTTTATTAACATTACTTTAAAATGGGATTCATTACAACTCTAAGTGCTGTAGATTTATGATAAATTTGATTGTCAAGCAGCAAAGCTAGAGCTTAACACCCCAAATGAAGTGATCTGAAGGGCATGGTGCAGAAATGAACTGGTACAGAAATGAACTGAATTATCAACTTCTTAATGCCTTAGCCAAATAAAACTTTGTTATTTCTCTGCACTATTAAAAATAAGTGAGTCCCAGACTTTTAGAGAATGTGAAGTGTAACCAAGGACTTCATTGCTGTGGTGTTGGTGTGGGTGCTTAAAAAACTCAAAAGGAAGATAGATAAATCTTCAGACAAAAATACACTTCCTACTCAAGGAGTGGTGATGGAATAAAGTTGATTTTGAAGGTTAATGGTGATTGAATAATGTATTATTTAATGCTTTCCAAGGGGCAATCCTGTTTTCTGCTGGTTACTATTGCAGAAAGGATCGATCATTTTGGGGTGGGAGTGGGGGGCAGTTTCTATGTAATAGTTGATTTGTTTGAATGGAAACACAAATAAAACCTGCATCCTTCAGCTTATTTAGGATCAGGGCTTTTGAGTTACTTTTGTTTCACTGAAAGACAAGCAGGTATGTAGAGAAAAGTAGAAAAGTGTTTCTTAGCATGAGCATTCCCTCTGTGTTTGAACTGCAGATGGGTAAATATTCCTCACCTCTGAGGCCTGACCTCAAAACTGTAGTTCAATCACTAACTGTAGCTTTAGTAGATTCTGCCACAGTGATCTCTCTGGTCTATGTCACAGAAGTGAGCTTAGCGTTTCTTTAGTACCTGTCCTTCAGGATGCCTCTGTCATTGCTCTCCATGACAATTCTGTTTCTCAATATTTTTTCTTTTCTCCTTTGCTTGGGTTCAGTTTAACTTGAACCAAATTTTCACACTTCAAGAATAAGAAAGAAATATTCTTTATATATTGGTTAACTTTTTGACATGCAATTTGATACAGAAATTATATTGAGGGAAATAGGTCTTCAAATTCTAAAGATACATGAAGAAATTCTGTTAATTCCTTATGTTCAGCAAAACTTTGTCTAACAGAGGATTAGAAAGAAACACTGCATAACTTTTCATGCATTCATGTTTTACCTGTGTTCTCACAAATTTAATCTGCCTGCAAAACAGATGATGAATGTGGCTTCAGTTGCAAGTGGTGGGAGGCTTTGCCTTTAGTAGGTGAGCCATGACAACATAACATTCCATTTTATTACTGTTATGCAAACCCTTTTTTGCTGTTTTCATATGATGTATGGTTTGTGCAGAATTTATGAAAGAAGCAGATTTAATTAAGTAGAAGGTTCCTGTCAATCGGGTTTATATTGAAAATTAGGCAGATTTACTGGAGTAGTGCTGTAATTGAGCATTCCCAACTCTAAGACCTTGATTTATAGATGGATGTTCTCTTACTCTTTAATAGTTCTTTCTTTCTGTTGGTAAAATGCTTTTTTCTTGTTAGAAACTAGCATGAGTTAAACACCGAGTTCACCTGACTCTTGCAACCAGAGACAATGTTGCAGGATGACACTTCTTTAGCCCTCTTAATATTGATTCTCTAATATGCTTAGGTTAAAGAGAACTGATTATAGGAAGCTGTGGGTACTCATTGGTGAGATATTTTAGTAGTGAAACAGCTTCAGGGCTGGTAAGCTAACAACCTTACAGGAGATAAGACATACGTATACATTGAATGCAAAAATGCAATCCTGATTAAAGCTTTCTGGAGGCAAAATACTGAGACTGTGTGGGGGGTATTTGTTTTCCTTTTAAAATATGTCCTCAGCCCACCCAGGATAATTTGTGTTCTCCTGTACTGGAAGAATGCTCCCTGTAAATTGTGGGTTGTACTATGCCAGCTCATGACGAGCTAGTCAGATGTACCACGTAGAAACTTGTTTTCATTCAGGAAAAAGTGCTCAACTGCTTCAATCAAAAGAGCACAATATATTTCTTAATTTGTTCTAAAATGTGTAGTTATAATTTGCAGCTCTTGTCTTCAGTGCAGTTGGAAGATTTGCATTATGAAGTAAAATATTCCAGTTAAAATAAGATTTGCTCATAAATGATTCATTTGGTAGTTATTAAATCACATTCTACTCTCACCTGCCATAAGGAGTTTATCAGAGTGTTTCAGTGGCATGGCAAACAGCTGGCAGGCTATTAGCTCTTTAAAGCTGGAAAGCCACTGGCCAGTTTATTATGGTAGATTTGGTCTTTACAGGGAGTTACTTTACAAGCTGGATGATGTTGGAAAGCATTTTGTTCTTAGCTTATGAATACTTTATTTTTGTGGTAAAGAAAGCATAAACGAGGTTTACATATCAGGAAAAGTTTAATTACCACATAGCTAGATGAAGTGGCAGTTAGATGGCCAAAGGACACTTCAGAATTAATGTGTCATTTGTTCTTGCTGTAAACAAAATCCAAATCTTCTTGCCCTTCCAAAGGTAAAGAATTTCACCTGGGAGTTCAGCATAGAATGGGAAGGTAACTCTGAGGCCATCAGATGTGGATTCCCTCAGAATTATGCTTTGCCCCTTCCCTAGTCTGGAGCACGTGCTGCATAGTTGTGTCTACTCTATCTGTGGGTTGCTTGGTTGGTAGGTTGGTGGTTTTTTACTTGTGTCTGTGTACACTGACTGTCAGCAGCAGTTTTGAGAAGTGTGTGAAGCATTTGCTCTGCTGTCTCTGTATGTAGATGGTCCTGTGATAAGACAACACTGTGTGTCATTGAAATGAAGAGGAAAGTAATTGTCCTAAAAAAGAGTCAGTAACTGGGGTAGGAGTTGTTCCTTGTCTGGATTAAAGGCAGGAGCACATAATCTAAAGGTCTGTTCTGATTAGTACAAGGGTTGATTGTATGGTTAAATACAGTAAATATGTAGAGTATTTTATAAGGACTTGAGCTCTTGCCTGGCTATCAGCTCAATGTTTTGTTCTCTTTGTTAATAATGCCAGTTTTCATCACAGGATTGTCAGAAAATTGGTGGGTCTGAGTGCCACCAAGGCAGTCAGCAGAGCCCTGAGATTGCAGCTATACTGCTTGTAATTTTGCAAGTCTTTAAAAAGTGGAGTTTTTCGAACCTCAGTGCAGTTTGAAAGTAACTTGTGTTGGTCTGCAATTCAGAATATACTATGAGACATAGTTTATATATTAATTTAATTTCTCAGATAGTATCAGTTCATGTGATTTGCATTGTTGGTGCCCTGGGCCCAGGCAGAGTCCCTAAATAAGTTGCTAGGGCTGTGCAGGGATGTGGTGTATCACCTGCAGGGATCTTGGTTAAACAGTAGATTCCAAACAGACTGAACAAAACAGGTGCCTTATACAGTTGAAATAGTTCATAGACAATACAGATTTTCAGGTGCTAGAGAAATACAGACATTTATGTTTTCATTCCTGAGACTACTCTTCAATGCTACCCTGAACTGAAAGGTTTTCAAAACAGGAGAGCTGCATGTGACTAACCCTTAACTTTACATCCTTGATGAAATTTTTGGTGAAAGAATTCATTCCCGCTCCTTTCTGTCCCTGTGTATTGATGCTGTGCTTTCTTCCATTCTGGCTTATTTTTTTTTGTGCATAGACAAGTTGTGGGGCTTTTCTATTTTGTCTCCTTGCCTCCTGAGTTCAATCATTTAGTCTTTATTATATTCCTGAAGGGAACATGATTTAAGTTCTGTAACACTCTTTATATAAGCATGCAGTCAAAACTACATACCTGCATGCCAAGGGTTTGGTTTTTAATTATATACTAGGTATAAATAGCATGAATACAGTAAACAATTTGAGATAGATTATGAGATACTATCTTTTTAATCATGATCCTTGCCAGATGTAATCCTTAGATGAGATTCACACTTCCGTGGCTTCACCACTGATACGATAATGAGGCGAATTACACTCAAAGGGCCTCCCAATGTCACTTAAATCAGTCACTTGTTTTTAGCATAAGCTCTGTGGAAACAGAAGCAGAAGGACTCTTACATAAGACTCATTGCTAAACATGGTATTTAGTTATACATGAGACACACTCAGGGAAAATCTCAGGTGACAAAGGAAGATGCTTCAGAGCATTAATCCCAATATAGTACCTTGCCATATACTGACAAATATATCCAAGCTTAAGTAATTAAATCTTTTTTTGAAGACACACTATGATAAGGAGTAAGTGTCCTGAGCAGATTAAATTTCTTTTTCCTCTCACATTCTGCAGTTCAGTAGCAATCAGTCTGAAGCTAGTCTCTCCTTTCCCTCTCCTGCTGTTTTTTTTTTTTCCTTTGTTTTAAGACCTCTGGGGTTTGCTTGAACACTTAGAGTGCCCTGGGTATAAAAAAAATAGATACTATTTTCTCTGGTTTCTTAAATGCAAATTTATCACCTCCCATTATTTGTGTGCCACATTAACTTCATTATTTAATCTTGTTATCTTCTTTTCCTTTTAGTATATCCAGCTTGTTCAGATTGACAGTCTAAATATACCTTTATTTAAAACAATAGTTCCTGTGCCTTATATCCAAAATCTTCAGTTCAAAGAAATTATCTCTGATATTGTTGAATGTCTCTGCCTTATCAGTGGATGTGATTGCATCAATATTTGCATTTAGCAGATTACTGAGAGTAGTTTAACACCCAGGAACTTGTGTTTCATTCCACCTAATTCATTTTGGTTTACTCTTGAATAAGATAGAAGATAGAGCCCAGATCAGTGTTGGTGCAGCTCTGATGTGTTGTGTCTGTCTGTGTTCCTGCATTTATTACAGGACAGACTTTCAGTTGAGCCAAGCAGCCTCTGGAAAATTATTGTTGTGTTAAATGTGTGAGAAGGGGAGGGAGCTATGGAGCTATGGTTTTTTTTTTCCCCTACTTCTCTGTAGTGGAAACTTCTTTTTTGCCTGAAAAAGTAGTTTCTTCTATTTTTAAGAGGTGCTTAAGTGCGAAACTCTATAACTGATCACACATTCATATTTGTTTGACTTGGTGTTCCTTGCTACTGCAGCTTGCATGAGGCAGGTGAAGGAATACTGAAAGGCAGCAGTTCTGCCTTTCTAAAAGAAATCTGATTTTTAACATAGTCACAGACATCTGTATGATGAAATAGTCAACAGTTAAAATGACATTCCTATATTAAAGATTTGTGAAATGGTTGCTGGAAGCACTGGTGTTTAAGTATTCATAAATTTGTTCTTTTCTCAGTCTTTACAAATAAATGGGAAATGAAAATGTTTTAGGAACACCCTCCACTTAACCTTTAAGGAAGAGCTGTAAATGGAGGACTGTTTTCCCTTTTCCTTGGTGTAACACATCTCCCCAGTTGTACCTCCTCAAGTTACTTCTTTTCAAGGTGAGTACCAGGTGAAGTGGAGTATAGTCTAAACTGGGGAAGGAGGGAAGGACAGAGGGGTAGTGTTACAAAATGTGTGTAAGAGGCTTTTTATGAAGGTGCAGAACCTGGTTCCTAAAAGTTTTTAGGATCTTGTTATTTCTGCAGAAGAGTAAATGTTAAAAGAGTTATATGATGCAAGTAATACAACACTTGTTATTTCCAACTGTTTGATTACATTAGCTCTAGACAAACTAAAATAAGAAAAACACAGCTTTAATTTGTGCATTCAAGGTCATATTTCTTCCAGACCTTAAATGTATGATGAACATTAATATATTGCAAATGGCCATACCTAATACAATGAATTAAATTCGTCTTCCACTTCTGTGGTGTATTTTTATGTCAGAATTGTAATTCTAGATTGTTTCTGTAGCTTTCCAAGAACGAGACCAGCTTCTGGAGACTGTGGAGTCTTCCTCCCTGGAGATATCCAAGAGCAGGCTGGACGTGGTCCTGGACAGCCAGCGCTGCCTGGTCCTGCTTGAGCCAGGGAAGTTGGACCACACGACCCCCAGAGGTCCCTTCCCAACTCATCCATTTTGTGATTCTGTCATTCACCTGAGAGTGAGTTAGATGGAGCCAGAGGGTGGAACTATAAGCTGCTGTACACAGGTACACAGCTGGCTACTGTAGCTGTTTAGTACAGGTGTATCATTTCTGTGCATGGGGTGGAAGTTGTGCTCAGAGTCCCAAAGAAGCAAATAAAAGGCAGCTCTGCAGCAGATCCCCAACACAACTGAGTGCTCTGACACAGGAGTTTCTCTTACTGAGCAGTTGGATAAAATATCACAGATCAAGCCATTGATTTTCTTAGAGATGAAATTACATGATTAGAGCTGTTACAGGTAAGAGATCAAAAATGGACCCTGTTGAAGATCTCCCCTGGATGTATGAGATTTTTTTCTTCAGGTTTCATAGTATGGAACCTAGATCATCAACAGAGAGCTCGATCCAAGCTAGAAGCAATACCAATGTATTGGTATGTTTAGAAGCAGGACTGTAGAGAGGACCTATCTTAAAAACAAGACCACAACTGTTCTGATACATCTAATGGTATTTATGGTACTTTCAAATGCCTTTTTTTCCCTTCCTTCTTTCCCTAAATAAGATCTTATGTCTCCTGGCAATTTGCCAACATATACTCAGACAACAGCTTTCATTCAAAATACCAGCTAGCACAAATGATTTCTCAATTTGAAGCAAGTACATTACTAGTGTGGAATAGAGAAATAAGGTGTCTAATTGAATTAATATGGGCATTGTGTCAATAATGCTGCCATTGTGATTAATGAAGATTAATTTCCTTCAGAATTAATGTTCTATGCAACAGCCTCCTCTTTTGTCAAAGATGAAAAATATCAATGAATTCACATTTAGTAGAGTAATACACAGTGTAAGTACTTAAAAGTGAAAATTACTATTTTTTATCTGTATTTTTCTGCTTGGGTTAGGTTGCAGCTTTAAATGTCCTGCACAGCCTGCTGTGGTTCTAGGTATGCAAAAGGGAACCAAGCTACTACTCAAATTATGCCATTGCCATGGAGGGAAAGGACTGATGAAAGGGCAGGGATGTTGGCTTCATCTCTTCCTGTTTGTGAACACAAATGTATGCTCCTTGTCAAAAAACTCTGCTTGCTTTTGGGAAGGCAGCCAACAGTGAGTTTCTTTAGCAAAATGAGCTATTCTACCAATATGGAGTGATTGCAAAGGGTATTTACAGTTAGGCTGAGGTGCTGAAGACGGAGTGAGGAGGCTGATTTATGTTCCATGTGTAACACAAATTATAAGAAATAGAATTAAGTTGTTTGTACCAGTGTATTGTTCTATGAAGGTATTTGAGCAAATTTTCCTATGGAATACATTTCTGTCAAGTAAAAAGTAGCAAATTTCTTATGAAAATAATTTAATAAACATTTTCACTTTTAATTTTAATTTATCCTTGTAGTTTCTCATATAATTATGTGACAAGATGCTTTATGTTAGTGCCTTATAACGTTTTTGAGTCAATAGTATTAAACATTAATTAAGAAAACCCAAAGGATTTTTAGATAAAGTAGAAAATATTAAACACTTATTGTATATATTTATAATCCTTTTTATAAACATTTTTTGATATTTTTGAAGAGGCAGTCACTCTACCCAGTTTTCTGTTTAAGGGGTGCTTTTTAATTTATCTTTTATCATTAATAATAAGTGCAAAAGGAAGGTTATGTCTGATAAGGTGACCCTCTTCTTATTCTTGCACAACAGTACTCTATAGAATTTCACAACAAAAATCAGTCAATGTATTGCTGAGTTTGAGATGCTACATGAAAGAAATCATAAACATGTTAAGAAGCTTAAAGATTTAGAACCAGTATCTTGAAATCCTTGGTTTTCAATGTAAGATTTCTTAATCAAATATGAAGCTGCTATCTGCAGTTAATTAGATTTAGATTGTCTCTGCTGAAGAGCCAGTAAAGAAAAACCACTTGGCTATCAATTTAAATATCCTGGGTTTGCAAATGGTGGTAAAGAACTTCTTATTCTTCCTGCTAGTTTCAGGAAGTATAAGCAATTATCCTTATGTGTATCCTTATATATCTTAATGTTCTGCTTTAGGAATATTATTAAATCCACTGATCCTCTTAGTGAATAAATAATCTGGATAATCATTTTAAATTTAATCTTTCGTGTCATCAAGAGATGTCTAGGCTTTCCAGGTAATATCAGTATATAAGTTTTTCCTTGATAAACTGAAAAGGGAGATTGATGTTGATCTTGTATAACCAAAGGATTATTTGGAAGGAAAAAAAATCACCTTGGCAAGTAAGAAGGACTTATTGTTGGGTATTTGTAGGATTATTTTCCTTTTCCCTTACCCCTTTACCTATCATTCAGAAAAGCCTTTGCAATATAAAATAAAAATAAGATAGTCAACAAAAACTAAACCCATGCTCTGTTATATGCTACCACATACCGTTTTAGTTATGGAGCTGAAATGAAGAACTAATTATCTTTTCCTAAATGCTGCCTTTTATTGCATTGTCTTTTAAAGGTGAAAGTAGGATTTTTTTCTTTTTAATATTGAAATTCAATGGATGAAATAACTTCCACCTAAAATATTCATTTTGTTTTTAGTATCTTTAGCTGAAAGAACTACCTGGAATTTGCTTTTTGTATCTTCTGGTCTACAGATTGATCAGTTTGAATAAATTCATTAATTAGAAATAATAATAAGAGATGACATATTATTCATAGCAGTTTCTGTTGCAGTTCTATGACACCAGAAATTATAAATGCTTGAAAATTGCTGGGGGAAAAAAATCTAACAAGGATTAGAATATGATAAATTCTCTTGTCTTAGTTAATATTGTATATATTAGGTACACATACATGGATTAAATTGCTTTATATGAATTCATGTCTCTGTGGTATTGGGAAACCTACGCTTATTTTGAGTTAACATGATTTTCTGAGGATTTTCTATAGGGATTCAGTGATGAAGGAACTACTTTATTTGTAGGACGTTAGAATATAATGTCCAACTTCTACTGGGAAAGGCCTAAAGTAGGAAAAAAAACCCCAATGTGGTGATAAAAGTATTTGAAACATTGTAAGTGACTAAAATTTATGCTGATAAATGCCTGGAAATCATATGTACTAGAGAGACTGCGAGCCCAATTCTTATGTGTGGCTCTCGAGTGTGGAGGAGCTGCATCAACATGGAGGTAAACACAGGTTAAAAAACAAGTGTTTAGTCTCCCCAGAAGTCCTGGAGCACAGGGGTACTTGGAGAACTTGGAGGCTGCTTCAAGGCGAGGCATAGGAGCAAAGCCATTGGCACTGGGAAAGGCTCACTGAATCCAGTGGGGTGGGAACTCAGAGTGCTGCTACTGAGTTGCATTTTGGGAATATTGGCTAGAAAGATCATTAATTAAAATTGTAAACATCTGTAAAAAGTTATAAAACCAGCAGTGAAAGCTTCTTTGTTTTTGTTTCTGTCTGTGAAGCATGGGTGTGGATGGAGAATCTTCTGTGCTTCAGGACTTCAGTCCTACAACTGAATCTGGGTTGGATTGTTTTCTTTCAAGAACCAGTGCTACTCAAAAAAAAAAGCTTTCATTTTAGGACTTTTCATTTAGGTCTTCTCATGTTGATATCAGAGGATCTCTCCCTCAGAAGATCAAAATGCACATTGACTCTCTGATGGCCTCCTTTTTGTTTTGTGCAAACTCACTTTTGGCTGTATGTTTTGCAAGCCGTGTTTGTCTCTTTTAAAGTATGCCTCTTTTATTAAAAAGATAAAAACTCAGATGAGATAGCAGTTATTTCATATGTAATTAGATGAGGGATGAAATGCTTGTGCTTTTATCTTGAAAAAATTTGGCATAAATTTTGGTTTTTCAGTTCTTCAGATGCAATAAAATCCAGAGCTCATTTAAGAGTTCATGTTACCTTATGCAGAAAATATCTTGTCATCTTTCTCTTACAAGCTAACTGGAAATGGATTTTGTTGTGTGAACCTTAGCATAAAAAGTTACTTTATTTTTAATCCAAAGCCTCGAAATATATTGTTCTTACGAAAAATGTTATCCAAATCTTTTAAAACAATGTATTTTTTTCTAATTAGATTGTGGGTAAATTAGAGAAGCATACCATGAAAATGTTTGGAAGGCTTGAAGAGAATGTTCATACTTTCCAAATGGGGGAGGGAGGGAGAACAGAAAGAATGAAGAAGTGAAAGTGAAGTTACCACAAAAAAGGCAAAAGTCCTTTCTGTACTAATTGTGTTTCGATATTGAGGAGATGGAATTTTGTGACTCTCTGTTGACTTCCACTATTAGGTGAAAGGGAGCCAGGGATTTTTTTTAATAGAGACTCTCCTGTAAAGAAAGAGGAAAACAATAGCTAGCTGTCACAACAAGCTGATATATACCTTTGATCAGCCAAATGAATGTTGCAGGCATTTCTTATAGAAAGGAGATTGCTTATCGATCTATATCAAAATATGCATGCTAATCCCAGGCAGCAGAGAGTATTTTCAAGTGGAGTTAATAATCTGATTGCTGTCCTGTCTGGTGCAATTCACTGAACTCGAAGCTCTAATCAGTCTGGGGTCTTGCAGTCAAATGTATTTTGCTGCTTAAATTTGGATTTGTGACATTGATTGAAGAGTCCTTGTAAAGGTGTTGACAAATCAAATTGTTTGTTCCAGTAGTGTTTTGCTAGAGATCAAGTCCAAAGTAATAAGCAGTGAATTTGTTCATTACTAGTAGGGTGAAAGGAATGATAAAATTCACCTGCATCATTATTGCAGACACAGTATCAATAAAAGATATGTTTTGAGAGAAGAAAATGTACTAGTATTTGTGGCTGAATGTGAAGAGTGATGAAAATTGAAATACAACATTGTAATTCAAGAGTTACTTAATAATGGCTTGGAGAAAAATAATATTTTTTTTAAACCCCATCTTTACAACTCAGGGAGAAGAAATAAAAAAAAAGATATGACATGAACCTCTTTGGATAAACATATTGCCAAAATATCTGCCAAATAGTTATGCTCTGATTAAAAAAAAAAAAGAGAGAAAAATAAATACACCATATTTCAGCTTATTTTAATTTAATTTTATTAAATTGTTTCATTAGCTGTCCAATATACCATCACTGACTTGATATGGTCAGTCACCAAAACAGACTGAATTAAGGGTGTTCTGGGGAGCTCTCATAGTTTCTGAGTAATCACAAGATTAATGAACTTGGAAATGACCTCCAGGGTTTCTATTCTAACTTCCTGCTGGAAGGAATCAGCTACAGGATGAGGCCAGGTTAGTCCAGGCTTTGTCCTGTGAGCCTTAAACTTCCAGAGATGGAGAGAACACCCTCCCTCTAGGCAGTGTCCTCATGGGAACAGTGTTTTCCTTAGCTGCAGTCAGAACAGTAGCTGTGTCAGTGCATGTTCTCTGTCTCGTGTTCTTCCACCACATCTGCTGCCAAAGATTGGCATCTTGCTGGTTTTAGAATCTCAGCAACCTCCAGTGTCTGACTTGGTATAAATTCCTGTGGGTGTCAGGTGGATTATTTGCAGTTTAGAAGCAGACTCTGTAATCAGAGGTGTAGCAAAGGGCTGACAACAGGTATGGGATTTTTTAGGGGTGGGACAGATGTGGATAACCAGAACTCTCTGGTGAGGGAGAGCTGGGTCAGCTGCTTTGCTGGGGTTATTGAAGAATTCTGGCACCTGGCTTCTTTGGCCCCTTTGCTGGGTCAGGAGGATCTGCCATCCCTCTCCAGAGGCTATCCAAATTCTCAAATGGCTCTTTTTTTCTCTGGCAAAGCTGTGTCCTTGGAATGAAATTCCTTTTTATTTTTTTTCTGCTCAAAAACAAAAGGTAGTGACAGAAAATGTCATTCCAAATACAAAACACTGGAGGTAGCCATGGATTCTTTTTCTTGCATTTTCTAATCCTTCCTGAAATAGGCCTTTGAGTTCTCTTTATATTTGAAGTTTCCTCCTACTGTGTATTGATTTAACAACTAACCAAATGTTATTAAGCATTTTTCCTTTTGGAATATGATTATGTTCTCAGTTTGATAGACTGACCTTTTCCTTTTTTCCTCTTGACATGCATGTAATTCATCCAATCAAACATATTTCTTCTGATGTTTTGTGCTTTTTTTTTTCCCCCCCTTGGTCCCCCACTAAATTTCAGTGTCTAGGGCCCCCTTCTGTTTCAGAAAAAGGCAGTGAAATGCCTAAGACTGCAGTCTGAAAGCATTTTTTTTTCTTTTATAGTGGTAACTTATTTCCTTTGTAGTCAAAAAGTTTCTCTTTTCTTACAAGGTCTCCAAGATTCAGTGACATGGATAATTTTGCTTTCCTTTTGTATCCTCAAGTAGTCCCTTACTCTCCCACTCACACACCCCTTGGGTTTTTTGTGGGAGTTCTGTGTCTGAGAACCATGCCACATCCCACACAATCCTTTATGAAAAAGAAAAAATGTAAACTACATAACCCTTCCAGAATATGTTTTGAAACCACAGCAGCCATCTGGTTTTCCAGAAGGCCTGCTGTTCTTTTCATGTTTAGAGGAATAGTTTGATAACAAACTTGTCTAATAAATATAGAGCTGAAAGACAACAAATAAGTGTTTGCCATCTCCTGACATTTTTGATGTTTTCCTAATTTATAACATTAAAGACTGTTAAAACAGATGGGGTTTAATATATTCTCCTGTACAAACACATGGCTGAGGTTGTGTACAATATCAGCATGTTGGATTATGCATACATTATCAGATTTCACTTCATCCATTTATTCTACAGGAGCAATGTTTAACTACTAGCGAGCATTTTTTGGTAATCTGTTAACGCTCATAAACATAATGTAGCAAGCAAAAATGTAGTACAGCATAATCAGTAATCATCTGTGTAAACACTTTGTTTTCTGATTGAATGAATGCAAGAACATAACCTTAGTCAAGTTGCAAATATTTATTTGGTCATATTTTGTGTTAGCTGAATTGTAGGAACTCCTCCTTAAACCCAATATTGTCTGATTTGATTAAATTCTTACCTGAAATTTGTCTTGAAATAAATGGTAGTATACCAGTAGGGAAGCCCATATCCCCGAGGAGCAGGAATATGCTAAAGAGGTGTCTAGCTGGCAAAACCAATTTGGTGCAGACTCCATATGTACCTTTGCACCTGACCATTCTTTTCCACTTTGACTCATTGAATTCCTAGCTTTCCTAACAGCTCACAGGGTGTTGAAATGTACTGTTCTGAGGCTGCTGTCACACATAAAGGGGGAAAAAAAGATATGTTATGAAATCAGATTCAAACAAATAATCTATTCAGTTATTAATATAACAGCACTCACCTGTATTTTTATGGAAAGTTCCACCCATGTAACACTGTAACTCATAATTCTGGAGAGTATTAAGATATTTAATGATCCTAAACAAACTTTGAATTCAGCAGTGGAACATCAAAGATGGTGTCTATGCCACCCTACTGCAATTCATGTTAAAACCTGGGGTAGACACCTTCCTAATATGAAAAGACCACAAATAATAAAAAATAAACACATACTGTAGCTTACTTTATTTTTGATTAGGGAAAAGAAAATTAAGTCACTTGACTTTATGCCATTGTTTAGTTTTACCACAGTAGAACATTTTAAATGACTGGTACTTTCCAGAAGGTGATCTTTAAATATGAAATTTTAAATATGATTCTTTAAATATGAAAGACATTTCTCTACTTGTGTGGGACAGAAATTACTGGCTCTGATCCAGAAAGACACTGAAACCACCTGCTGAACTGCTTCTGTGCTTAGTGTTAATGGAGCACTGAGCAAGTTTGGGATGAGAGCAGTCAGCATCTTTAGAAACCATCAGATCTGTGTAGTCTAAAATCTAGCCTGTTTTTTCAGAATGATGTGTTCTGCATCAACTTTGCATAAGTTGGGACTTTATATAAAATGGCTCTTTTCAGCCTTATTTATTTTGCTTAGAAATTAGGTTTTCAAACAATTTGCTATCTTAATTTTAGCAGTTTGACTCTTTTGTGTGCTAACAAAAAGAAATATGCAAATGAACTACCATTTTGCTTTCTAGAAAAATATATTTCTGTGCAAACATTTGACTTTATAGGATACTTCAGAGTTCTGTGTTGTAATTATAAGTTAAACCTGCATTTCTCTTTGACTTAACTATTGAATTGTGTGAGGTTGTTTACACTTGAATTTTCATTTATTCTAGCTCTCTGTCCACCTAGATGTGCACTTACTGTGCATTACACTTGTGAAGTTTGGTTTAATTTACAGCAAGAAAATGTTATCAATATATATAAATGTCTTCTTTCTTCCAGTATCCTAAAAAGTCTGTATCTACAGATATTACTTTGTTACTTAAACCGTGATTAAAAATGGTAAGTAGGAATTTTGTCTTTATAGTCCAAAGAATCAGAGTTCACAGAAGTTCTTTTACTCCAGATCTCAAGTTGTTTCAGTGAATTAACTTCAAATGCACCAAAATTCTTTTCAGAAGAAGAATACTGAGAATTGTACATGTAATTTTGTTTTCTGATCTATTTTATTTAAAGCTTCTTTGGAAATCTGGATTTAAGGAAAGATCTGTCATAAGTTTTACTAAATCTTAACTATAAAGCAATCCCAAAATATCTGTATTCCATGGGTATGTAGATGGCTTTTTTGGGACCAAAATTACTTCAAGATTGTTTTTCAGCCACATAATTGGCATCTCTTGTAGTTTGCCATGCCAGTCACAGCTGTGTGACCATTTGGGATCAGCACTGACACAATCCATGCTGCTGAATTTCCTACTCTGGGTGGCTGAACAGGGACTTTCCATCCAGCACATTTAAGTGCTTAAGTATCTTGTTCAATTGTGGCTACAGTGCAATGGAGAGAACCCAAACCTGTGAAGTGAAAGGTGCCGAATTTTTGAAAGTAAACTTTAGCATAACAACTTATTCAAGATGTAGTTCATGTTGAAATTTAATTTTGCTTGTGACATTGGTGCCCAGCTCAGTTATCTAGTTTTGCTTTTGTCTGTTTTAAGAAGATTTGTCTCTTCTAAGAACTTGTCCCTCAACCTGTAGCCATACAAAATTCCAGTCAGTATCAGAAAGAAGATTTTTAGGACTGCAGATTTTATCATCTTAAATAACTTTGCTTTTTACTCTTCAGCTATATTTTGAAAAGAAAAACACAACAAAAAAAATATATAAAAGCAGTCAAACCCAATAAATATGCACATATTTAAATCGTACATTGAGATTAAAATATGTCAAGCTCTGAAAGCTTGAATTTTACATTTCCTTCTAACCTTAAAAGTAACATTAAACTTTAAATGTTACGGGATTGGATACCTATTTGAGTTCATGTATGGGAAGCTGAATTTATATTAAATTCCAGATTCTGGATGTTTAGGAACAAGTAATGCTTTCTTTGCATTTCATTGTGATAGGAAAGGTTTTAATTTTCTTATGTGGCTTTTTTTTCTCTTGTGTTTTGAATATTGTCAGCTGTGTAGCCCAGTAGATTATTAAAGTTAGGCTGTAGAAGGAGTTTTGNTAGCCCAGTAGATTATTAAAGTTAGGCTGTAGAAGGAGTTTTGCTAGGACTGTGTTTTACCACATTTATACTGACCATAACCGTACCTTTTGTGTGCAGGAAGGTCTGCTTTGTATACTCTTTGCACCTTTTATTTTCTTTATCTGTGGGAAAGTATGCAATTATCAATCCATAGATGGCAGAAAGAATATGTCAAATCCTTAGCAGTGTAGTTTTGATTTTAAAATATTCTGGAAGCTTCTATAGTTTGCTTTGAAAGAAAGTATGTATATTTTTCTCAAATCTTACTCTTTCAGCTGAGCCCAAAAATGTAACTGTTCTTAACTGTTGCATGTGGAACAAAAAATCCATAAGTTATAAGCTGACTCAAGCTGACTTTACATTATAGACCACCAGCAAATGTAATTGTATGCTGTACACTTGATGAAAAGTACAATATATATCCTCTCAGTAAGGGTTCTTTATTATAAAAGGGCTAGGTATTGCTTGGGTATTAACTATACTGTACTAAAACCCATAAACACCTTTTTACACATAGAGTGCACACTTCAATGCAACAATCAAATGCTTTTCTATAAATAACAAACTTATGGAAAAAGAGGCCTTTGATTGCTTTCCAAGAATGCATTGAAACCTTAGAGGGACTTTATTTGATTCCAGGAATTGAGTGCTGGTTTTTGTATATCAATATTAGATCTCTCATAATTAATAAAAAATATGGTTTTGTTTTAATATTAGACTCTACATAGCTTCAAGTTGACTGTATCATGAGAA
>VWYI01038415.1:5169-66447 GCA_013399455.1 Anthoscopus minutus | reverse complement strand
TGTAATTATATTACTGTGTATAGCAGTCTGTGTAAAGATTAAGTTCTTAAAATTATTTTCTGGAGTCACATTTTTCCCTTGAAGCCTCCTGCCTTTGTTTGCTGTTATATAACCACATTTTGCTTTGCTTTGAAAATATTTTCCCTTCTCTGTTGCTGTTGGAAATACCCACGCAAACCAAGAGGAGAAATGGGCTATAAAGGGAACAAACAAAACTGAGTATTGACTTAAATTCGTTTTGGTCTGGTTCCAAATGTTGCCAAACACACAAGATAAATACATAGAGGGTGGAGAAAAACTGTCCCTCTCTCTCGCTTGCTTATGGTGCCACTTGTTAATACCATAAACAAAAAAAAGGCTAGCAAGGATACACATAATAGTAAAACATGCAGACTCCTTATGGGCAAGACCCAGATTGTCAAAAAATTTTAATATAAACTTTCTTGAGGACCCTATGGGAGTCAAAAGTACATGTAGGTAAAGAGAAGTCAAAGCTGTCATCATTATATTTATCCCAAAGATATTTTCAAATTTTCTTTTTTTGTAGTCTATTTTTCATTTTTACTGTTGGCAGTCCTATAATTTTCATGTCTTTCAGGCCTACAATTTTACAATCATGCTTTATTGATAAACTGAAACTTGGTTTACAGTATTTTCTAGTAGCTCAGAAAAAAATTGGACTCTCTTATAAAAACCTGCATCCACACATGCATATGCACATGTCCAAAGGCTATCACCCAGCAAATTTACAGCTGGGTACTTAAAACCAAGACAAGCATTAGAAATGAAATATGACTAGCACTTCATAAATGGAGCACTGGGAGAGAGAAATTGTGTCACATCCAAAATGATGAGATCCTCCTCCCTCATCCTGGGCCGTGCCTCCTTGGCACTACAGCTACATAAAAGCTTTTCCATTTTCTTTCAGAGTAATTTATTTTATGATATTTTAGGCATCCCACCCTTGAATTCCACCCCAAACATCTAAGCCTTCCTTGCCTCAGTCTTTGAGTAACACAGATCTCCTTGGCTGTGCCTCTCCTTGCCCCAAGTTATCCTTCTGCTCCTCCCTGCCCACAGGAGCCCCAAACCACTGCTGGGAGCATGAAGTTACCACCTTTATCACTAACACTCCTTAAACTGAAATGTCCTGTCATGCCCAGGGTCACCACATTGTGTGCTGCCCCTTCTGCCCTGCCAGATGTGCCTTCCTGGGTGCCTCCTCTATCCCAGGCTGTCTGTGGTGCACCTTAATCAGGCATTGCTGCTGTGAAGAAATTTAAGAGAGAAAGGAGCAAATCCTGGTGCCAGCATTGCTTCCAGACTTCACAATTACTGGAGAAAAGGGGCTGCAATGAGCAAATGACACGTTTATGGCAGTCTCAAGACAACCCTTTATGCTATCTTCAACCTTGACTGTATGGGTGAATTGTCTGAGCAAACTGAATCACAAGGTCATTTCCTCCTCCATGATCCTTCTCAAGAGCCGTTTTTACTGGGGTACCTGAAGGAAATTAGCCATTACACAATAAAAGTGGCAAAAGGGTCACTGGCCAAGCTTGGTCTGAAGGGAGAATTTCCATGAGCCCTCCTTATATTGTCTGTAAATTGAGAGATCCCAAGGCAGGGTATGTGCACAGGTCTGCTGGGCAACACTCCCTGTGACTGCTACTGGAATACTACCATTACAAAAAATAACAGCAGTAATATTTTGGCCTTCATTAAAAACAACTATTTGGATGATATTTATCAAATCGGCAATTGATACTCTCCTATGCTATGAGTGTCTCATAAAGGAAGCTAAAAATGCCCAGGATTATGTAAATGCATTGGTGAGTTTGGACTCCAGTCTTAATTTTTGCACTTAATGTACATTCTAGGACTATTTCCCTACAATCTTTAATGAATCTGGGAGCAAATTAATTTAGAAACATAAATTCAAATAGACTTTTCTGAATCAATATTGCAGCATTTCACATTCTTGATAACTTGAATCATAGTGCTGAAGCAATATTCAGCTACTGTAAATTGCCACAGCTCCACTGAAGCCAATAAAATTACAGTAATTTATTTCATCTGAGGATGTGATTTTTTGCAGAATAGTTCTGACCTTATTTAATTGTGTGGTTTGTTCATTTATTTGTTTTAATAAATGGAGGGAAAAGGGCAGACTCCTGCATTTGCAGGCAGAATGAAGTGATTACTTCTGTGAATAAACTGAGGGGTACCAGAGGCAAAACTAGGATAGTCAGCAACTGCTGTCTTGTAAGGAAAAGAGCTCAACCCAAGAACAGAAACAGGGAAGTTATGCATCTTCTTTTCTCTTCCTTTATTTCTATAAGAGAAAAATCTGAGGTATGTAAACACACTGGAAACATTTCAAGATTTTGAATGATGTAATTTCATTAAAGTGCACTAAAACTGCAAATACATGTGTGTCCCAGTGAGGTTTTCTGGTGGCCTCTAGAACCTGGCATTAATATTTGTTAGAAAGAGAATTTCAGAGAAGGAACAGATACACCAGGATTTTTCTTACAGCATAAATTAGCAGCTTTGGGAACTGCCTGTTGAGGACTTTTTTGACCTGGGTTGGATGTTTCTAGGCCAGAAGTGTGAGTAGCCCTGCTTTCAGTGACTTCCACTGACTCTTGGCAGCAAATTTATTCTGTAGCTTCCACAGCATCCTGTGAGAATTAATTCCCTGGCCTTGTGTGAAAAGACCTTTTTTCTCCCTGCTCTGGATTTGATGGTTGGTAATTTCATTATCAGTCTACCTGCTGTTGTATTGTGAGAAAAAGTGAATAAATCACTTTCCAGTCTTTGTATCTACCTCAGCCATATTCCATCTCTGTCTATTATCTAGTTATTATTAGATATTATCTGTCACCTAGTCTATCCACTCTCCATGTAACAAAACTATGGAGTAAATTTGGTCTTCCCATCTCTGTCTAAGTTCCAGTACATCCCTTTGGGATGGGGTGAAATGAATAATAAGTACATCATGTAGAGCATTAATATACAGTAGCATAATGTTATTTGATTTTTCTTCTCTTTGCCTTTCCTAACCATTCTTAATGTTCTTAGTTTCTGAGTTCCTGAGCATTGATGTGCCAGGTATTCAAAGTGTTCAGTGAATCCTGAAGGACTCCAAGTATTCCTCTTAAGTGACAAGAGGAAAATTACCACCTAGCTGACTGTATTTAGTGGCTGTACATCTC
Organism: Anthoscopus minutus; assembly: GCA_013399455.1. NCBI lineage: Eukaryota > Metazoa > Chordata > Aves > Passeriformes > Paridae > Anthoscopus > Anthoscopus minutus. The sequence goes on along the minus strand of VWYI01038415.1, from coordinate 63,229 downwards.
TGCATACATGTACACGCAGATGTGTGTCAGCACTCCCTGCTTCTGTATCACCCTTCACCACACTGCAGTTATTAATATGGAATTAAATACAAACATTCATGATCTTCTGAAATACTTCAGTCAGCTTTAGAGAGGCTTTTTACAAATAATGTTGTAGGAGCCAATGTTATCAGTGCCCTTCCTCTCCGCCTCCTGCAACATTTATGAATATGTTGAAGAGTCCTGGGCCCTGGTCCAATCCATTGTACCACCATAAGTGACAGAATTACACTGTGAAGAATGAAATTATTCTTGTATTTTCTTTCTTTTTTAAAAATTTTTCTATTTTTAATAATCTACTAATTGGTCATTGTCATTTGTGCTGTGAATATTTAGTTTTTGTAAGGGCTATTGACTCATGGCAATGACTCATTACCATTTTTTGGGCAATGCAAAAAGACAGTAGTAGCTCTAATGTTTTTTGCTCCTCACCTCTTCTGAGAACTGTGTGGTATGTAAGGCTGTGTGATATATGACTGCCCTTTGCAAAAGCCATGATGTCTTTTCCTTGGCATTTCTTACACATAATTTTTTTCTTTCTTAATTACTATAGTTTCTAAAGTTTGCAGTCCAGAAGCCAAGTTATTGGTCACTAGTACCCACAATAACTCTTAAATTTTTTTTGTTACCACTTCATCCTGTTGCTCTAAAACCTTATTTCAGGACACTTTAATTTGAAACAGGGTCTCCTTTGCTCTTCGAGGGCCTCCAAGCAGAAGATAATGAAGAAAGTTGATGATAAGCATGTCCATCAAAATCCTCTGTTTTCTGAGATCTCAAGTTTTTGAACTATATTTTTCTTCCTTTAAAGACGTTTTTCTCCTTGTGGTGCAGTTCTCTAGGAAAAAAATAAAAGAAAAGGGCCTTTTCAAAACTGATTGTTTATTCCCTATCTTCTCACTTGTAATTCCATCTCTTGCTTTGTGTATAGAGCACTAATGTCCTCTGGTAATGACAGCACTGCCATGCACTGCTGCCTTCAGCCTTTATTGAAGCTGCATCAGTTTTCCACCTTGCCCTGACTTGCCCTGACAGCTACCTTCAGATTTTTCCATTGTGCTTCATATTGTGAATATTTATCCATTAGTTTCAAATTATTTTCAGTGTGAAAACAGATATTCCTGATTCTGCCTCATTGCCCCCCTCCCTCATACACATGAGCATGCACACAGCCCTGACTCCTTAATGGTGGATAAAACCACTCTTTTTCCTATGAGAGCAAAGAAATAGGGACACATCTTGAGCTGGAAGAAATTGATTTCTTCAAGGACTACCTTGGAAGATACATGGCTTATTTTGCACAACAAGTGGGAGTGCAGTCATCTGACTTGCTGATGACACATCCCAGGTACAGGGGCACTGAGAATATTTCACAAGCAGAATTCGAGGACCATTTAAACTGGAGTAATTTCAAACTGGATTAGTTTCACAGTGCAGAATGCAAAATCATATATGGACATACAAATTATGAGATTGCTTGCTGCCATCAGACTCTTGCTAATAAAGGCCCTTCTGCTGGGGTGGCAGAGCAAAGACAAGACAAAGACACATAACCTTGCATAGAGGCTGTCAAAATGACAGAAAACTCAAAGACCCTGGAAACCCAAGATGGATTAGATAAGTTATTTCCTGCAGAGAGAAGGGTGTACACATCCACGCTGGCAGGTGCTGCATAATTTGGTCACCTGGCATCAAAACCGATTGCTTTAAAGTGGAATGTGTAATTGGCAAGGGCTGTAAAGATGGTCAGAAAAATGAAGAGCATAATATATGAAGGGGTACTAGAAGAGCCAGGCCTGATTAATTTACTGGAATGGAGGTGACAGGAAGCATGGTTTCTGCTGGTAGGAACCTTGATGGAGTGAATGCTAAACAGGCAGAAAGGAATTGTGGCCAGGGAGTGAGGCTGGCAGGGGAACAAACAAAGCACCCAACATGTGGGAGAAATGAAGCCTGAATTTCTGGAGAAGGCCTTGAGCTGACGGTCAGGTGTGGGCAGTCAGGAGAGCTTTTGGAGGCTTGGAGCACACTGGCAAAGAAATAAATCCTTTTTGAGAGGATGCACAGTGAAGACTTGGAGCTCCTCCTGCTTTTCTGCTCACTGCTCGTCCTTAGACACAGCTTGCTGTTCTCTGGCCCTGGTCTCCACACTGGTAAAATCAAGGTAATTATGCTGATGGCTTCTGCAGAAAAGGTTGGGACCTGCCAGCAAGGAGGGCTAAGCAGAATAAAGGTGTTGCTATTCTCATTTCCAGCTACTTCAAAGGAAAGATTCTGTCTTTGCAGCCATAAGGTGTGTGAGGGGGTGAGAACAAGGGCTGAGAGAATAACACTGCGTTACCTGCACAGCTGCAGGCAAAACCCCAAGTGTTTTATACAGAGAATATAACCTAAAGAGAATCTTTATTTACTTTTTAATAATTCACCTCTCCATGTACCAGCAATGATGCTTTGAAATTAATAAATTTCCTGACAGCAGGGACTGCAATTCTCTGCATCTTTTTCCCAACATTTTCTTTTGATCATTGCCTTTTTCACAATAAGCATCTATACTGAAAGTAGCTGCCTCTTTCTTATAAATGAATAGCTGCCTTCATGTGTGCCATATTTGTTTTAACTTGGTCAGACTGGCTAAAATTAGATAATTGCTACTGAAATCTAAAATTCAAAGGAGGTCAAAGTTAGCCAGATTAGTGTGTTGTCAACTGCATTAAAATCATAGAAGAAAGTCCTAAAATATTGGTGTATTCCCCACCAACTAGGGAACATTAATCATATATGAGGTGAAAAAATGCAGCTGATCCTACAAATATTTCCAAAGCTAAATTTATAGAACCACTGCTCACCCACTGATACATTCCTTCATCTGTGTTATCAATAGGACCTATTTTAATAAGGGTCCTTTAAGTATCTCTGCTGTTTGGCTACACCTCCATCCTCTGCAGGCTTTCTAAATATGAGAAGCATCAAAAGACTGGCACTGAAATTGTTAGGTGGGATTTCACCTGGGGCACAGGGGTGTGACCTGGGGTACATGTGGTTTCTTCAAAGCATCTTCAGCTCCAGTTTGACTGATGTGGGAAATTCTAGATTATGTACTGGTACTTCTATAGCATTGGGAGCACTGAGAGATCTCACTTTTCTTGGTGAAAAATGTTTCTTTCTCACTCTGTCATGAGATGTTTAAATAAACATGTAATACTAATGTAGTTTTGTAGTAGAATTTCTTCTGTGTATACTCAGACAAATGTATGTGCAGCCTAGTGTTTAGTCACTCATTTCCATACAAAGGTGGGTTATATCAATTTTCTGATAGAAAGATAGAAGTTATTGCATGTGGCAGAAAAAAATTCTGTTTAAGGGCGGTGCAACAGAACATGATTCTCCATTACTTGCACTGTTAAATTTCTCAGGCTATTCAGACACACACTTGACTACCCTGACAAATCCTAATAAAATCAGATTGCCAAACAGAAAAAGGAAAAGAGGTTATACAAGATAAAAGGGCTTTAGGCTCAAAAGTTCATTGAGACTGTTAGAGAGCATGATCAGATTTATACTTTGAAGTGCTGAAAGGATGATGAGTGTTTGACAGTGCCAAATGTGGTCTTTAGCTTTTTGTCTAGAAGTAGCTTCTCTTGGTAAGTACAAGCATCTGTCTCTATCAGGAAACTCACTGAGGTTTTTTGCAGCACAAAACTTTTGCCTTTAACATGACTTTCATGGATTTTGCTTCATCTTAAGGTGCTTTCTCCTTGGTGCTTTCCGTCCAAAATATGCCAGTGGTACTTCAGTGAGCAAACCTTTATTTGCTCAGAATGGCTGTGAAAATAATAAGGCATTTTTATTTTGAGCTTAAAATTGAAGGCAGCATTGTGCACCTGTGGATATTCAAAAACCTAAATGTGGGCTCATCATGGCAACGACAAATCAGGGATATCATTAGATCTTTTGCAAACTCTGAAACTGGACTTCATCTTATGCTGTGTCCTGTAATTTAAGCATTCAGGGCAAGTCACTGATGTCCTCTCCATAGCCAAAGGAGAGGGAAATACATTTCTAGAGGCAAAGCCTTTCCAGTTTACATTGCCTGTGTCCACAGTAAGCAGAAAGGAAAAACACTTTTATTAGTGACTGAACCATTAGACAGCCCTGCCTTCGCTGCTTGTTTTATTTTAACTGGGCAACAGGCATCCCTGCTTTGCAAGTTTTTACCTTGAGGGAGGTATTTTTATCATGGCTCACAAAAAACCAACCAACCAACCAACAAAACAAACCCAAAAACCCAACCAGAATCAGCTTTTGGCCAGACCTTGTCACATATGTTGCCTCTTTGCCAAACCACACACCAGTGCTCACCTGTTGCTCCTGGTTTCATGCAGTTAGGGAGTTCAGCCACACTGAACAACAAAGCAAAGCAATGTTACCTGTGGAGGGTGGCATTCCCACCACTGGTGGGTGTTAGACAGAACATGGGGGCTGACTTGTTGCAGCTCCTTCCAGCTCCTATCCTATACATCTCTGGAATCACTAAACCACCAAAAACATAAATAATCTGAAATGACTGATATATGGGGAAGAGAGTTACAGTGTGCAAACAGTGGCTGTTTAGTGAAAAAAAAAAAGAAAAAAGGAAACCCATGCATTTTTTTAATGTCCCAGCCATGTGTCAGTTCCCCAGTCCTCCTGAATGGCTTATTTCGAGATGTGAATATTGCATTACTTGACAGCCTGCTGCTTCCAGCCTCAGAATTCCTGGTGAGCTGCAGTCTGCAGTTAAGATTTGAGCATTCAGAAAGGACTGTAACTGAATTTAGATGCATGTAACTCTTAAATTACACAGTGCTGTAAAGTATTGATGTTTATACTTGATAGCTTTAATATTACTATTTATGTCTCAATAAATTATACTTGCAGAAGTAAAAATGGAAAAACCAGACTGCATTAATATCTACACTAAACATAAATCTCAAAATATAATTGATATGGATATTAGCAGTGCAATTCCAATAATATTAAACATGCCTATGGCTTGTGATAGGATCTTCTAAATGTAATGTAAAAGGGATAAAGTGAATCAGGTAAGAAATATTTTTTGCAGAAGAGCTGGTTTGAATGGAAGATTAAACCCCAGGTATTGGATATCAGACACTGATTTGAAGTGGGAAACTTAAGACTTTTGATAAACCAAAGCAAGTTAAAAATAAATTCCTTTTAATATGACACTGAAATGTACCTCAAATTTGAGGTCTGCAAATTATTCCTGTAATCATTGTGAGGTTTGCAGTCGAGCATACTCACATTATTTTCTCTAGAGATAAGACAACTTTTAACTTTCCAGTCATGCTCCACAAAAATGGATATGGAAAACATCTCCCTAAAGTAAAAGTGAGTCTATTAAATATTTAAAAATAGGCACCTACAGCAGAATTTATCTGGCAAGTCAACTGCAAGCTTGTTGATGCCTCAGATTGTATTTCTGAAGCAGCAGGGCACTGCCTATCACCCTGAACAGGGCTGTGTTTTTACAGCAATAAATCAGTATTCAGCTCTTCTTCACGATCTGACTTACAAGACTGTTGTTCACATGATATATTTGTGCTTATTATGGGCTAGAGGAAGCTGAGAAACTCATAAAGTGAGCTTATCTTTTGTGTTAGGGTGAGAAGTGCTTTAAATTGTTTCAACCATGAACTCCATAGATAGTGTAGCTACCCATATGTGAAATTACATTCCATAAAACAGCAATTTCACTCAAACCCATTAATGAATTTTCTAGCCTCCATGGGTTCCAGCATGGTTTTAATTTGGGTAGTGCATCTGCAGAGAAGAAGAAGACTGTTATTTGAAAAACATCATTGTATAAGGACAGACCTTCCTGGTCTGTGGAGGTGTCTGAGAAAACCTCTGGAAAAGTTGTCAGGGATCCTCCCCATTTTTTGGTGAACTTTCATGTATGAAGGAATGGGGTGGAAGAGGGTGAGGTGGGGCTCCTGCTTCTCTGGGTGCAGGAAAAATAGGACCAGGAAGTGCAGGTAAGTTCATTGCACTATTATATTCAGGCTAAAGATTGCTTGAAAAATGTTGTTGATTTACCATAGTAATCTGATAGTGTCAACACAACTAATTATCTTTTCTCCAGGTTGTTCAAAGATGTTTCAATGTCTGAGTTGCCTTTCTAGCCTTCTATGAGTGTCATGCAGCAAAATTTTGGAAAAAAAAATTAAAGCCCTGAAATAACTGATTGTAGAAATAAAGACAATAAAGCTTCTCTTTTAATTCCTTTTGCTCAGCACTGGACATGATTACAGCAGTTTCAGCATGCAGAAAATATTCAAGTATCTTCTGAAGGAACCTGCATCATGATAAACTTTCACTAGTTAAGATAGGCATTCATTGTGCACAAGGACTGCATGGCTTAACAAATAATGTTTGTATACATCCAGGAAACAGATTGGGACCCTGAAGGAAGTGGTATCAGTGGGGCTTGGTGCTAGCTGGAGTCTCAACAGGATTTTATACTTGGTGTGTGAAACACAAGCCCTGCATTGTAAGTGGAAAAGAATGTTTTGGGCTTGATAAGGTAAGCACATGTTTGTGTTTGGATGACATAATTATCCATCACTTGTAGATTGGACCACTCATATTTTTCATTTGGCTTTATATTCCAGGAAACTCGTTCAGGATGATTCATTCCATTACTAGTGTAGTTTTGTGCTGGCATTACATAACACCAGAGTGCTACAGACTGCACAAGTTAGCAGCTGATTTCTGAGTAGAGTCTAATAATGATTTCATCTGCAAAGAGCCACTCTGGAGCCAGCCACAACAAACTGGAAGCAACTTGTTGTCTCAGAATTAGAGTCAAATCCCTAACTGATTTGGGCCTTCATTGCCTGGAGGCACTTGATCTTTTTCTAACACTCACAGTTGAGATTAGCAGCACGACATGGCTTTTTTTGATGTAAAAAACAGACATCAATAAGGGATTTTCTAAGAAATGTTTCTTCTTCTGGACTGCTTTCCCTGCTGCCATGAATATCAGAGCTAATCTCTCCATAAATGCTGCAAATGTTTTTTTTTCAGAATTGAGAAGAATCTGGAGCAAGTTTTAGATGGGGCTTTTGTTTGCAAGTTGCAGTGATGTAATGGTCAGCCCAAGATGTGACTCTACAGGCTGGCAGTGACTTCACGAGAAATTCATCTCCTTTAACTGCACATGAATCCAAGTATAGCATTTCACCCAGACTGGGTCCTTTTGAGTGACCCTGTGTCTACAATAGTTGGGAAAAAATTCCTGAAATGAGAACACCTATTTCACACTTGACATCTTGTGTAAATTTTGACTATCTTTAAACTTTTATATTGGAAATTTTTATTATTGGAATTGTTTGCACCAACTAATTTCCTGCTCTTCTTGAAATACAATAATTAACAATTTGCCATGTATAAGGGGAAAATATGAAGTCCCTCATAAAAATTGAGTTTTTGGTTTTACTTCCAGGTCGCCTTTTTATCTTGTTTTTGTGTATCTTAAAGGAGAGAAGTAAACAGGCAGAAACTCCAGATCTCAGACCACCATCTGCACCCCTTGTTCACTAGTGTTGTTTTTCCTTTTCCCTTCTCTTGCCTTCTGTTGTCATTACTTGCCAGATCTGGGATCTTATTACCCCTTTCCTCTCCTAGCCAGACTCTGAGCAGGAACACAGAGCATGGATCAGTGTCTGAATATTTCCTCACAGCTCAGCAGCCTTGCTGGCTCCCATGCATGGAGAAGTTTGGATTTCCCAGCAGTTTAGTGCTGTGATTTTTCACATTTGTCTTTCAGGCAGTTCCTCATCTCAGGCCTAATGTGCCCAGCCAGGCATGGAGCTGAGGACAGGCAGAGCAGGAGAGGAGCAGGGAGCCTGTGAGAGAAAACCTCCGAGGCTTTGCTCCCCAGGGCTCTGTGTGCTGGGGAGATGCTCTAAAAAACCAACACCATCAAGTCTAAGGGTGCTGCCCTGTCCCTGCACCCAGCTCCCTGAGGCTGCTGGGCAGCAGTATGACTTTTGAATTCTGGGGGAAAAAAACAACACAGAAATTCCTTGATAACAAGCAGAAACTCATAGGAATTAACTGAGAAATAAAATGCTCAAGACATTTTTTGTCACACACATCTAGCTTGCTTCCTAATTCCCGTCAGGCTGTTATTTTTCTTCCACAAAGTCATAGTTTCTGGCATACTCTGCAGTCTGGTGGTACTACAATGACTTTTTTTAAGGACATCTCCCTTTGGAATATTTGTGTGTGTGGTTTCTTTGTTCTGTGAGCAGAATATGCCTGCCAGCGAGACAGAATGTCATTTAGTTACAAAATACACTGACTCTCTTAATGAAGTTGTGGATCTGCTCTGCAGATGAGGGTCTCCTCATCTTCTCTCAGTAGGACAATTATGGTTTGTTTTAAAAGTACAGAAATCCTCTAAGGCACCAGCTCCTTCAGTTTTTTAGCAGGTTTTGTTGAATTATATTATTTTTTTACTGCAGTACCACAAACTGGCCCCGAATTCTGTCCTGAGAGAAGGGCTTTAGTTTTTTGGGGGGATGTTTTAGTCTTAATTTATCACATTACTATTCTGCAGGGGTTTGCTTGAGCAGTCAGAATTGAGTTGTGTCTCTTGAGCATGCATTTTAAATTAAGACAGGGTCATCCTTTTCTGTGTTTGATAATCATCAGTTGCTTGAAGCCTACAAGAAGATGTGTCCAGACAGGTAGGTTTGAGCTTTCTGGTGACGAAAATGGCACAAATCTTAAAACTTATTAGGTCATGCAATTAAACACTTGTCCTTTTTTGTTTATGCCCTGTAGGTGTATTTTTTTATGCAATATGGCTCTTCCAATAAAGGCTAATCTGACAATCATTTGTAGAGGCATTTATCCTTTCTTTCTCATATGAATTCAGCTCCTCTCCCTGAGTTTCAGCTTCAAAAAATTTTAAACTACTTAACTGCTTCTACTGCTCGTTATGGCCACACAATAATGTACACATATTCCATCAGGCATTTGCAAAGCTGAAGGTGCTCTGGAGTTGCAGAACTTCCCATCTTATAACATCCAGGTCACATATGTATCCCATCAGCTTGGAAACCTATCCCTCTTTGGCCCTTTCAATGTATTTGTATTAGAATCAGAGCTGGTTTTCATTCTGAGCAGGAGTGCCTACAGGACCCAGATGAGACTGAGAGTGCTGAGCTAAGCACAGGGTTTACATAATATGTCTCTCAAAAGCTTGTGAGCCAAATAAACAGGACCAAGAGCAAGAGAAAAGAAGAGAGGTGAAGTGACAGGTCAAGGTCACACAGCAAAACTCTGTGAGAGCAGTGGGACAAGAACAGAGGTTTCCAAAGCCCTAGGAACACTGTTGCACCAAGTGTGGGGTGTTTTATGGAGAGGATCCATAGGCTCTGAGGATTAAATTATTTTTTTATTGCCTTTCTTCTGCTGCCCTTACGTGTGACCAGCGGCAGCTGTGGTGCTGGCTACTGCCAAAGTAGTAAATAGAGTCTTTTATCCCCTCTGAAAGGAGAGTGAATGATGTAATTTGGCTTCCCTTCCCTCCTGCTGACTGCCAAGACATTATTTCTGTATCAGTGCACATGGCCATTTGGCACCAAACGGGGCCCCTCTCTTTGTGGAAGTGGAGGCAGGATGTTAATTCTTTTTGATGTACCAGTAACGTATCTGGAGCCCTGCAGCCGCCTTTCTTTCAGGAGGCAACTGATTCCCAGTGGTCCCTGACAGAAAAGGAGGGTGGGCTCCTTTCAGTGCGTGTGCAGAGCCCGAGGAGATGACCACACACCTCCTCCAGGGGAGCCCTGCTGACCACAGCCCAGTGGTGTTGTGTGCTTCTGGTTTCAACGGGACAGAGAGGCAGTTTGTGTTGCTCATCGGGGTGGCTCTGCTCCAGAGCACCTCTGCATTAATTCATTAAACTCCTTTGTTCTACAGCCTTTAAATTTAAAGAGTATTCCTTTTAAAGGCTGGAGGAAGGATTCAGATACTGTGTAACGTAGGAAGTCGTATGGCACCCACAAGGCTGTATTTCTGCCTAGTCTGCTTCTGTCTTCCAACCATATGAAAAAATTCTTACTCCAGTGGCTTTACATCAGATCATTAACTTTGGTTTATTGCCTATGAAGACAGTTCTGTGAACTTTCCTTCTGGATTTTTGTGAACAGGAACAATTTGCTGGAAAGGGTGGATAAGGAGAGAGGTTGCCTTCTGATGCCAGTCCAGATTTGTGTGTTTGTCTTGTCTAAGACCTGGAATTACTCTGTTTCCTCCTTGAGACCTCTTGCACCTCACATCGAATGAGGTGAGGGTATCAGATAATCTTTTTTTCTGTCTTAGGAAAACATAAGAAATTCCTGGACAAAAGAATGCCAGAAAAGTGGCTAAAACCAGCAGGCAAATGATAGTGAGTGCCTTTTTAATCCTTTGTCTGTCTCTGTTAGGAAAGAAAGAGGTTGCTTTCATTCAGGTAGGAGACACCTACCAAAGTAAGAGAGTTTGCAGTCTCAGGCAAAAAAACCAAAAAAAGCACTATTCTGTCTCAGTTTGGACTGGCTATAAGAGTACTTGCATAATGTCCACCACAACATATGCAGAAATTCACAGTGAGAGAACAAGCTGGTCCAGAGCCTCTTCCCAGCCTTGTTCCTCTAAGCAGGACAGAATCAACAAGGCATGATTTTTAACTGCACATTAATTATAAGCTTGACAGTTCTCTCTTTCATTTTCACTGCATTTTCAACTTACATATGGTGCCAGAGGTAGCTCACGTGTCTTCTCACAGGAGTGCTGGGAATAAATGGTGCAAGGTTTTCATGGCCTCTGTGAGCCGACAGAGTTAACTCATTCCTTTCTTTGGTGTTTGGCAGTCAGAACAAACAGAGATTGGGCATACCTGCATCCAGGATTGGATCTGTAGCATCCAGATTTTCCAGTAGTTGCTCATTGCTCCACACTCAAGGATAAATCCAGTGAATACCTGAGTACTGAGAAGCGAGTCTGGAACTGGAGAGTAGGGTAGCTGAGAGGGATTCACTTTCAGTCTTTGCATGTGGATGATTCTGGTCAAAAATGCCTGGGGCTGGTGCCCAGGGCAGCCCAGTCACCAAAATGGACTCTTTGGGGTATGACTGACTGCCCTTTATCATCTCATCCTGCCATGGTATTGCTCCTGGTCCCACCACTCCCTCTTCACTACACCAGTGCCATGGGACTGCAGAGGTGCAGGTGAGCAGCACAGGGAGCAATGCAGAACCTCAGACTGTTCTTATCCTGAGGAATGAAACCTATTTCAGAAGCAGGCAGAAGGCTGGATTTTTCCCTTCATGCACAGAGACAAATACAGTTTCCTACTTCTCTCCCCACTTACCCACCCCTGCCCCAAATCCTTTGGCTCCAATTTATATCCACATCTCACACAAGTCTTTTTGACTTCTCTTGCCTTCTCTTGTTTCCATTGAGAAAATTCTTCACTAAAGAATCTTTCTCAAGGGAAGAAGTGTTTGGCCAGAAGACAAGAGTGTGTGTATCTCTTTTTTCCAGTAGCAGGATCACTGCAGCCAGTCAGAGCTGATCTGACACAAGAGGGCTCCAACTCAGACTTGCTGATTCCACCTTGGAAAAAATGTTTGGCCCATGGTGGGTGTAGAGTTTTGTCACTTAGAGGTGAAGCTGATCCATCTGAAAAAAGGAACAGAACTCAGGGGAGGGCCACAAAGGTTCAGGCTTTTGCTTCTGCTGTTTCTCAAGGAAGGAGTGTTGCAGATGTGAGGGGCAGTCCTGTCATGTTTTGCTGCCACCCTGGCCATTAATATCCTCTTAGGGAGTAGTCTGACTATCAGTGGGACAAATTGGTGGTACTGATGCCTTCAGTCACTGCCTGTTTTGTGGGTGCCTATCAGCATGTGTGGGCAAGCAAAACAGCTGAGGGTGGCCCCAGAACTTGTTCCCTGCTTCCACTGGAATTGTTCTTGGCCAGTGTGCCTCTATCAGCTTGACAAGTGCTCATCTCTGGCTTCATGGGCACAGAGCTCAGCAATTCAGCCTCTCACTGGCCTCTCATTCCTGACTGTCAGCTGCTTCAGCTCTGTGTCTCTGGCTGTACCCCTGTCTCATGGGGTTGCCTGTGGTAATCCCTCAGCCAAGCTTCCTGCTGCCTTGTCCAAGTAAGTTTTTATCCTGTCAAAAATGCTTGGATACTTTGTTAATTTGATAATTCACTGAGGCAGGATCTTATACAATATCATTGAGAGCAGCTGTTTACCTTAACTACTTTTGCTGTATAGTGAAACCTCTGAGTGACAGCAGTGGATCTAATTCCTAGAATTAGATCCTTCCCTAGAAATGAAGGTGAATTTCAACCACTACTCGTGTTAGATTCATCAGTGGTGCTAATGGCAAGAACCAGAGGCTGTGGAAAAGGTCTTTACAACCAACTTAATGTTTCATTGAGGAAAATACTGGATTTTGGATTGAGAGCAAATGCATATTTTGGAAGAAAAAGGATGAGTTGGTCCAAACATTGTACCTCTGGGATAGTCCTCAGCCTCTGAACTTCATTTGGCACTGTTTAAAATAACAGATAATTTTGTGACAGGTCTGGAAACTCCTGAGATATGGACTAAAGGAGGAAGATTCACATCTGCAATCCAAAACTGGAGCCAGACATAACTTGTGGAGTAGAGCCTTTTCCTGTACAGGAAGGTTTAAATGTACTTTTTCCCGTGTTACCTCTGATGCTGAGGCAGTCATTAATAGTTGACTTTTATTTTTAGGACTAAGCTTATTCTCCCTACTAATGCTTCTGTGGATCTGAGCCCTGCCTGCTTCTGTGTTTGGAGCAGAAAACCAGATGCAGAGTGTCTGCTCTGTCCTCTCTGCCAGTGACAGGATGTCCTCAATCACTTGGTAAATGAGGAAGTCTTTCCCCTCTAGTCTGTGTGTGTGTCCCCAATATCTTAGCTCTAATCCCCTCCACAGTTCATTTGAAACACTCAAACTCCCATCTTCAGGGCTAGCCTCTTGGCTGTATCTTCACTAATGTCCTAAAAACAAAGCCCCACAGCCCCGTGGATTCTCTTAAGCTGGAGCTTTGTTTCTAACATCTCTTCCATAGTCAGAAATGGTCCTAAATGCATCAGCATGGCACTGTAACAAATGATACAATTATTCCTGCATACAGCACTGTTTCAAAGACACTTATTTTATCAGCCAGTGCATTTTGGTGGAATTTATTTCCCCTCTGCTGTTATTCATTTACTTCTCTTCATTGTTATAAAACTGAACAGAGGGGTGAAAATCTGGATGTCAGTTCAAAATGTTGTAGTAAATAATTCACAGTAATACAAGGTGAAATTGCTTTCTGTTGACTGCAGCTCATGCAGGGCATTTCATGCAGCTCAGCCCAGATAAACATGGTCAGCTCTGGATACACAAATTTAAAGTGTGTCTGTTTTCTGTTTCAACCTTGTCTGATGTTATATAGGCTATATCAAAACTAGTGCCAGGTATTGACCCAGAGTGGGGTAATGGATGGTACAGCTGGCTGAGGTAAACAGAGAATGGTTATTGTTTTCATCACAGCCCCTTTCCTCCTTCACTGCTTTTGTCACCAAGAAAAGGCAGAGAAGTGAAATGTGAAACCTTCCAGTTGCCTACATCTGTTAACCAATTTATTTTTTAAGGTAGAGGAAATGAGAGGGTAGAAAAGGTGAAGGTAGGAGTATGTCTTAATCTACAGGAGAGCCAGGTCAGCAAATAAATGTAATCATTCTCAGAGTTAGTGCGCTCTGTGTCAGTCACGTTAACCTGGTGAACCAATGACCCGTGGCTCCCACCTGGAGTGTGGCTGCAAGGAATTGTTCTAACAATGCCCAGGACTGCAGATGGAGCACGCACTTCCTGAGGCTGCAAACAATGATTGAAAACTATCTGGATTAAGGAAACTAAAACCAACAAAGCAAATGGGAAAACAGCAACCTCTGTCTCTGCAGCTGGTTGACAGAACATTAATTCAGATACCATTCAAAACATTAATCTTTACTTAGTTTCCAAATCTGAGCTGAAGCAGACAGGCTACAGTTACTGGATTTAGTGTTGTAGCTTGTGCTTTTTAAAGTTGTTTTTAATCTTTTTGATCCCTGTCAGGGTAAAATATCAGGGTGTGTCAGAGCTGGCAGCTCTGCAATGGATAATCTGGCTTGTGAAAGCATTTCCTTGGATTACCAAATGGGTGAGGGAGAAAAAGGTGTTGGTTATGAGGGGGTCAGGATTTTAATTACATATAATATAATGGTCTGCTGAATACAGTGGTTTCACAATGATAAGAAGAGGAGGAGTTGGGAGCAATCTCTCTGCTTCTATTCCATGCTTCTTAAATTATAACTCACAAATTTTCATTCTGCACCACACATGCTCTGTGTTTATTATTGTTTAGATAACTGGCCTTGCAAAGTATGGCTCATGAGTGTGGATGATTTGAAAATAATGACTCTGACATTATATGACCTTTAGGTACATTGACGGCCACTTCAGACTACATGCTATTTTCTGAATAAAAGGATTCTTATTTTTTCTGGTGAAGTCTGTTAATGGAACAGCTTTAAATGTAATAAAGCTGCAGTTATAGTCAAAGTGACAGCCCTTGTTGTGGAACACACTGTAGGGGACACAAGATGATTTCTGTGCATGATAATGCATTTGCTTTTAAATGCCATCCTAGATTGATAATTATAGAATTCTTCATATTGCGCCTGGCAGGGTGTCAAGGCTGAATCTTACCAGTCTGTAGGAGTGGGAGATAGAAAAGTGTTCTGCGAACCAGAAGAGTTCAGTTGCTTTATGCATGAAGCTGCTAAAAGTATTTAAGATGTTACAGGAGAGAGACTTTAGTCTTTTCTTTTCAGAGTCAGCACAAACCTGATGCTTTATTCACACTGAGTATTGGCAGGAAGGCTTTCAGGAGCTCTTTGTTGCCAGCAATCCACAGGTGACCAACACACAAAGCCTGCCCTCACAGTTTGGTGAGGTATGTGGCAATTGTTTTAATTCCTTGTATCCAGCTTCTACTTCTGCCATTTTTAGAGGCAGAGGAATGCTTGAAAATCCTTTCTTTTCACTTTCAAAATACTGAGAAATAACAGTGAGGAGGATAGAGTATCTGGACCATCATGAAAATATTCTGTATCTGTAGCAGGCAGAGGATGGGAAAGAGGAGAGACTCTGCTGGCCATGTTCAACTACCAACTTCCTTAATCAACTTATTCTGAATAAAATAATAGGTGGAAATTTTAAGAACACCATGACCTATGGAGTGATAAATGAAGCAAAAAAAAAAAAAGAGGCATGAATTCATAATTGGGTTTTGTGTATTGGGTACACTGAAAATCATGGTTGCAATTGCCCAGACACAATCAATGTCATCAGCACAGCTTCCTTTGCTGATTGCAAAACCCCAGTGTTCGTACTGCTCTGTACCACAGGCAAATGTCATTGAAGCTTTGTGAATTCTGCTCATGAAGAGTGGGATTTTTTTAAGTGCCTTAGTGTTTAAATATGCCAATGTTGACTCACAGTGAGATATCTGCTTTTAAGCAGGTAAAAAGGAAATTAATAAAAAATGAAAGCCCTTTTTGGGTGGACAAGCTGTCTGTGAATGCTTAGATAAATATGATGAATGATTTCTATAAGTAAAAATAGGGGGATGCTATTAAAGATATAAATATATTTTATCTGGCCTTTAAAATACAGTGTTTTGATATTCTTTCATTCCAGAATGTAAATTTTTTTTCTCAAAAAATTTTCCCAATTATTTAATGGACCTCTAAACACTAATCACTACCCAGCACTTCCTTATGCATCAAATAAAACATTCCACATTTATCTAAAATTTTCTTTTTCATTCCCTACCCACAGTGTCTCAGATTGGGAACTGAACCAAAAATGCATTATTCATCCAGACCTTTTCAAAATTCCATCTGTGGTCATCCAAAGACCCTGAAAAGGGCAGGGCACACTGTGAGGGTACGCTGAGGATCTTCCTTCCCACTCTGGTGAGGAGATCATGCTCACAATGTGAAAAGCCAGATGTCCATGTGCAAGTCACTGGCTGTGGGGACAAAGAGTGCCAGAAGGAGAAGGTGGCAGCTTGCCTGAGCCTTCTCTAGAGCTGTTGAGATCCAGCCATGGAGAAAATACATATGCACCCCTCTTTTCTTTACAGCAAAAAAAACCCCAAACCAAACCAGCCCAAGAGGAATTGAGGCAGGAGAACTGAAAATTCAGCAGAAAAAGAATGAGAAGGATGATAAATAGAGAAAAAAGACACATCCTCCACACTAAGCAGAAGTAAGAAAACAGAAAACAGTCTGTTGGCACTGTGTGCCAGTGCACAAAGCTGGGAACACAACTGGCAGGGAGCCTGGGAGTTGTACCTGCAGCAGGAGATGCCACACAAGGGCAAAGCTGGACGGAGGAAAATCTGCCGGGATGACAAAGACCAGTTCCTTCCAAGAATACTTTTGTTGTAGGATGATCTCCTTCCCAGCCTGTGCAGGGCTGCAGAAAATGTTTTGGGCAGTTATGAAGACAGAAGACAGAACAAACACCCAAGAACACTGTTGCTGTTTCTCTGTGCTCACAAGCTCATCCGTTCCTTTTGCTGCCACACCAAAGGAGTGTTTGCTGATAAAGGAAACGCCCTCGCTGTGCACTGCTTCTGTTTCTATTTCTAGTTACAAGTTAAAAATTCTTCTGAGGATCCCTCTGTGCTGCGCAGGTGTGTGGGAAATTCTGAGCATTTTAATGACACTACATCTTGTTTTGGTTAGAGAATTCTGAGGGAAAATTTCTAAATTCAAAGAGAGAACTTCAAAAATGGCATGATTTTGAAGAGCTCTGAATTCTAGACATATGCAAATAACTTTTTTTCCAATTCCTTGGGAAGTGTAAAACATCATCTCTAGCTGATGGTATTTTTAGCAAACACAATATTTTTGGGGGTAAAAATGAAACCAGCAGTTTTGCAGTCAAAACCTGTTACAAAACACCAATAAAAATGTGCATTTCTTTCCAAATGAGAAGCTGCTTATAATATGAAAAGTAAAATGTTTTATTTTAAAATATGAAAATGGACCTTGTTATGGAGTGCAATATTTTATTGAAACTGAGATGAATGAGCAAACATTTCAGTGTCCCAGAATCCACATTTTTTTCATGGAAATGAAATTTCAAGTACTAGCTTTGCCAAGTTGCTTTCAGCTTCCATTGGATGTGACTGATAGATGTTTATTAAAGCAAGATAATTATTTGCGTACATAAATATGGAATTTGCAACATAATATCAGTTTATGGTTTTGTAGTGATTTCTAAACATGAGTTATGAAGGACTACTGGTGCACTGTAGCTTCTTATATAAGCTGCAAGAGGTACACCAGGTAAGGGAATACAGCAGAGTGAAGACACCACAGATTTTAATTATGGAAAATTTGCTTACTGATATCATCACAATTACATCAATAACTTACCGAAGTAGTTCAGTTTATGTGGCTCAGCTTCCCTCAAATAAAACAGCTGCTGATCTGATGAAGCACTGAACTGTTCAGTTTTTCTTAGCTCTTTCATTCTTATTATTCACCTTCTTATAATGCTGGCTTGATTTTGCTGGCAGTGTTATTTTCATATATCAGTCTCTTTCACAAAGCAAAATGTAAAAAACCTAACACATTTTCCCTGGCACCTCTTCTCCTACTCTCATTTTTGTTTTTTTAATGGATAGATTTCTTCTAAATTGCTAAATCAGGAGTACAGACTGCCATCTTTCTCTGCTGGTAGGATATGTGGAGCTGAGCTGTCTACACCAAGAACACCATCAAATAAAACAGTCTGTGAGTGACCAAAACCTTGTTTCAAAGCCTCTTGTGACTGATGGCTGTGTCTCCCGGTATCTAATTTGTCCTAAGATCTGGTTCAAGTTTATCCCTAGCTGAAAGTTTCATGCCATCTGCTCTTCAATTCTTCGTCTTCCTCCATTTCTCTCACTCTCTGATGTGTAACAATGTGCTCTAACACGTGCTGGTTCTAAACATACCCACTTCCATGGCAGCACCATGAGAATTTCTCTCTTTACTTCAGCTCTCCTTTCTTCACAGTTCTGGAAGAAGCATTTTCCCCCCAAACTTTTATATCTAAGTTAAATTTACTTTAACTTGGATATAAGTTAAATCATCCAATATTTAAAAACAAAATTACTTTGGCATAGGAAATAATCTGAGTGCCAGACACACATTCCTATAGGCATTCACATCTAAACATATGCAGCATGAAACAAGGATAATCCATGTCAGAAGCACCACATTCTGTATAAGTCAACACTTCTGAAGATATTAAACATCTGTCAAATTTTAGGTTTCTTATGTCTTAGCAGTTTCTATATGATAAGCTCATTGTGATGCAGGCAAGTGTTAAAAGAAATTAAGTCAATGACTCTGTGATGGACCCTTTGAAAAAGCACACTTGAAAGTTCCCTCCCCAAAAGTACTTGAAGATATTAAGTAGTGAGGTAGAAGGGTCAAGTTCATCTCATGCACTGATGTCTGATTAAAAGACAGGAAATAAAGCTGAGTGTAAAAGCTCTGTTATCATGGCAGAGAAAATGCTGCAAGAGGTGACCACTGAGATCTGTGCTGGAGCTTGTGCTCTCCAGTGTATTAGTAAATGATCTGGAAAGAAGAACAAAGAGGAAAAGAAAAGCCTTTACTGAGGAGTAATAAAAACTAAAATTGACTGTGAAGACTTGCAGGAGGATGGTAGAGTGATGGGCAATAAAACAGCAGGTGAAATTATCTTTTGATCAGCAGAAAACCTGATACACATGGAGAAAAATAATCCCACCTATACATAAAGAGTGACAAGTCCCACATGAGATACTGTTATTCAAGGATTAGACATTCAGATCAGTGCAAGTTGCTCTGTAAATATGGCTCACTGTTCCGGGCAGTTCTACAGAGTGCCACAAATTTTTAATAAAGAAAAAGAAGAGAAGGAAAAAACAGGAAAAAAACCCAAACATGAAAGGAAAGCAAAGCATAAGTCAGCAGGTAAATCAGTGATGCATCTAAATTTTGCAGTTCCAGTCTTGTCTTTGGTACTAAAAAATAACCAACAAAAGTACTGTTGTAATGGAATGCTTTCTATAGAATAAGAAACTAAATACATTAGTTATTTTCCATAAATAAAAAAGATAAGATGCATAGTGATTTCAAAAAATACAGGTGATGCTGAAAAGAGAAATTATTTCTTGTACCCGAAAGGGGATGAGCTACAAATTAAACCATCAAACTGAGGTTTAAAAAGAAAGAAGAGGCAGAGTTTTCCACCCAGTGCATAATTAAACAGCAGCTCTTACTGCCACAGGCTGCTGTGGAAGCCAGGAGTATAACTTAACAAAGCAATTAGACAAGCTCACAGATGAAAACTCCACCCCTGGTTGCTAAACATCAACATGCTAAACCACTTCAGGCCTAAAATGTCCCCGTTTTGCATTTGCTCTGCTCTGGTGTTTTGTTCTGAAGCTGCTGTCCTGTCTTGACACCAGACGTGGCATTCAGGGATAGCTGGACTTCTGGTTTGGCCTGAGAACCTCCACTACTCCACAGTCTCAATTGCAACTCAGAGAAACAGGAAGTGAGATAATCAAGATCACTTTTGATATGGCCATAAGAAGCTGAGTCAGAACTCAGAAAAGTCTTATTTTCATAACCCACTGACGTGCAGCTTCTTTTCTTGTTTCTGTATTTCACTATTCTGCTAGACTTGCTCTCATTCTTCATAGGTTTGTACACTGCAGTCAAATACCTCCAGCATAGTCTGAGAGAATTTGGACGGGAGCCTAGCCTTTGAGAAATATGTATGAGTATAAACAGATCAAACAGAATTTACCACAGCCTTGTGCATCACTTCTGAATTTTGGTAGACATCTCAGGAGGCAATCATCTGGTGCAAAAGGGATAGAACTGCTAATAATGCTCTGAGAAGGAGAGAAAAATGTAAATTTCTCCTAATCCTCTAGAGAATTGATTGGAAAATATGCAGTTAAGAAAATGTTCTTGGAACTCTGGAAACAATTTTCTTTGTACCAGGTAGCCTAAGAACTAGAATGGAGTAGAATGTTTCTAGAGTTTTGAAGGCAGAGATAATAATTGACATTTCTTCAGAAAAAGATCATGCCATTATTGCTGTGAGTGGCTTTAAATGGGAAGGTATCTGCAAGAGCTGGAGCAAAGAATCTTATTGAAAACATGCTACTTCCTAATAAAGGAAATAAAAGGCACTGGAGGCTCAGACCAAGGCTGCAAATCAATGAATCTGTGATCCAAGTGCAGATTTTAGTCAATGGGAGTGACCCTTTATAGAGGAAAGTACATGTGGACTCTGGAGTCCACTGAGGGTACGTTTAAATTTAATTATAGCCTAAATACCATTTTTCATTGGCAAATAAAAAGGCTTTTAGAATGTCAAGCCTCATTGCTGGTGCTCTCACTAGTGCCAGGGGATATTGTGACAATAGGGAAGATAGCCACTGTATGCTAATTATTTCATATCAATTACAACCAATATGGTGCATACAGTATAAATCAGGAAAGAATTTTAAAGGAGAAAATAAATTATAGTCAAACAAAAGATATTTGTAGAGGGGTTATTCTTTTAAAGGGCCAAACAGCTGAATGCAACATGCTATGAACTTCACCTGCTTTTCATTTCCTAGAGTGCTGCAAGTGCCCTCCTCAGAAGGAGGAAAATCAGAGACAGAACAACTGTTTCACACAAGGGAGGGTCTGAGAGGCAGAAGGGGAGGAAGCAGGAGTCAGGCTTTGTGGGAAAGACACTGGAGACTCCATGGCCACAGATTTCCTCTGTATCACTTAGGTATGATTGGGGGTTGAGTTTTAAATGCAGTAGTAAGCAGCATAAATGGGTACAGAGTAATTGAGAAATCAGGCATTGGAAATGCCCTTGTGTCTCAACTTAAGTGCCCCAGTTAGACTTCCCACTGTCTGTTATGCTGAGTGTGATATGCCTGAAACACCTGAGTGCCTGATCCTGGGACAGAGCCACATCCATGAGCCAAGGAGTCACAGCACAGCCCTGGCTATTTGAGACAGAATTAGACCATTCCCCACTGAGCTAAATTATGCAGCTGGCTGAGCACAGGCCATTCCTCAAAATATGTGTGCAGAGAAGTGGGAGGATGTATGTAAGGATTGTTTGCCTTTTCAGGGTGAATTTTGTGATGCTATCAGTGGCTTTTTAAAAGAGTTGTATATGAAGAGAAAGCCTTAGACAGTTGTCACTGAGCTATACACAAATGAGATAATTCAAAGCATTCAAAGTGAATCACACAGGGTTTTAAGGTAGGGCAGTCAATGTGTGTGGATTAGGTTTGGTATCAAAACAAGCCATGGACCTTCCCAGTGGTGATGAGGATCTCAGCCCCAAGTTCCCATGAGAGTTCATTAGTGTACTTTAGGGTTAGGGCTGGGTTCAGAGAACCACACAGCCGACAGCTCCAGGGACACTGGGGCTGGAAAAGGTGTGTTAAAGGGGGCTTGGGCCGTGTGTGGGGCTGGGGACCTCAGCATTAGGATTAGGTTTAGGGCCAGAAAAAAAGCCGAGTCAGAACAGGTGTAGTTCATGTATAGGTACAGGAATTCTCTGACATCATATTTTGCAAAGGTCACATCTATGCAACAAAACATCTTTGCCCCATCTGCATAATTAACAGACAATCTGCAGTTTCCCCTGTGTAAGGCAGATGTGGTGAGAGTGTGGTGCTAATGTAGCCATGAAAGGGGACATATCCCAGGAGTTCAGAACTGATTTTCTCCTCTCAAACTCAGTTTTTCCTGCTGGCTACTTTTATTGCATGACTAAATGGAGGGGTCACGGCGGTGGCATCTGTGTCCCGTGGAGACCTCAGTCTCTGTCGGCAGCTGGCACAGGTTGCTCCAACTTCTGCCATGGGACAGGACCAGAAGACAGAGAGCTGAGGTCAGGCCTTTTTTGCCTTTTGGGGCTGGGCTGTGCTGCTGCTCACCCGCAGCTGGGAATCTGGGTCATGGTGTCTTGCTCCGGATGTAGCGCAGGACTGTGCCTATTGAGGAGAGGTTAATCTGTGTGTATGATTATGTCTGCAGATTGTGTCAAAAGTTCATGTCTAATAATAGCCTGCCTCCAACAGATGTTCCAGGAATTAATCAGGCCTCAAGTGTTTGGTTGCAACTTGATTTCTCTAAGTACAAATTAAATGACATGAAAGGGTAGCTGGTTTAGACCAGGAAGTGGGTAGCCATGGAGCAATTCCCTGTCTTCACCACACAAAGTAGACATGGAAAACCACTCATCAGATCATCTGTTTCCCTGTAGCTACCTTTGAAAAACTGTCTAAAAACATTACCTAGAGTAATGCTTAGCCTGTGCTTTAATTTGCATTTAGTGTGGTGTATTTTTTATCTAAATTAATTCAAATCACCCACTTTTACCACCAGTATCTTTGACAATGGATTAAAAGCATCATTAATTTTTAAAAAGGAGCAGTCAATGAGATCATCTAAGAAAAATACAAATGAATTTAGGTTTCTGACTGTCCTAAAAGTTCCCCCTCAGCAACATCTCCATTCTCTAAAAGTTTCCAGCAGTAATTGATTTTGCAATACACCTCAGAGCACATCAATTTCATGCTATTTGTTGTAAATGCCAAAGTTGATGCATTACCCACATTGACAACCTCCTTTCTTTTAAACCAGCCATGGGAGTTTCCATTGAACTTGGCTCTGGCAACACACTTGAGGAGTCCTTCCTATTGTGAGCAGGAAAAGCACACAGTGGCTCAGTGTTTGGCAACTGCATCTCCTCACACGACCTCGGCCAGGCTCACACTCCATTGCTCCGTGGGGCTGACAGCTCAGGCAGCCCCCAGCTCTGGACAAAGCTCATGGCAGCCCTGACTGTCCTTTGGGGCAGGGCTTCTGCACCTGCCCATGGCCCTGGAGCCCAGGGCAGCACCCAGTGATGCTGCAGCAGGGCTGGCCCCAGCTCCCCAAGCCCTGCCTGGCTGAGCTGTGACCATCCAGGAGCTCACAGCCCAGCCCAGCCTTGCTCCTGCCCTCCCCCAGGGACTTGCCCAATGTCCCTGGCTGCTCCTGGCTGAGAATGGGATGGATCTGCTGTCCCTGCCATAGGGATTCCCCAGTGCTCCTATTCCCAGGGAGCTGCCAGCCTGGTCCATGATGGTTGGAAATGTCAGATTGTGCTGGTTTTGGCTGGCATAGGGTTAATTTTCTTCCCAGTGGGGCTGGTATGGGGCAGTGTTTTGGATTTGTGATGATAATATGGAGATGTTTTTGGTACTGCTGAGCAGGGCTTGCACAGAGCCAAGGCCTTCTCTGCTTTTCCTACTGCCACACTGGTGTGCATGGGGGGCTGGGAGGAGACACAGCCAGGACAGGTGAGCCAAACTGACCACAGGGATATTCCAGACCATGTGACATCATGGCTCAGTGTATAAAGTTTGAGAGGGACAGGGGGGACATTTGGAACGATGTTTTTCCCCCCAAGTCACCAATAAGTGGGACAGGGACCCTGTTCTCCTGGAGGTGGCTGAACACCTGCCCAGCCATGGGAAGCAGTGAATGAATTCCTTGTTTTGCTTTGCTTGTGTGCATGGCTTTTGCTTTCCCTATTAAACTGTCTTTATCTCAGCCCACAAGTTTTCCACCCTTGGCACTTGTGATTCTCTGATTCTGCTCCTGGTCCTGCTGATGGGGGAGTGAGTGAGTTGGCTGCCTGGGGCTTGGCTGCTGGGGCTGAAGCCGTCACACAGAGCCCGGGAAGGCCCTGAGATTATGCCAGTCCTGTGTTCCAGTGTCTAGGCATCCCTGCCAGACCCTGCAATAAGAAGATTTATGCTTTGCCACATGCTAGGAACCCCAGGAGAGGCCTGCTGGCCTCCAAGCATGTCTGTAATTCCTTTCCTGCTGTGATTATTTTCTCATTAGTCCTTGGCAGGCGATTGTGAACATTGCCTTGAGCTACATTGGCAAAGCAGGGGTCTGGTGTGTCCCTGACTGGGCAGGGCCCATCCTGGTACCCATCCCTGTGTCCCCCTGGAGCTCTGCCACCCCTGATCCAGCATCTGCTGCTGAGAGGTAAAGGGCAGTGCTTGAGCAGGGACAGGAAGATGCTGTGCTCTGGCAGGATGGATGGCAGGTCTGCTCCCTCCGAGTCTGACCTCAGATAAATCCTCATCAGGGATGCATGGCCAGGCTCCTCCTTTGCCAGGGTATAATACATTACATTCTTAACAGAGAAAAAAAAAAGTTAATTACTTTCCAGATGCATTAGGGGACTAGCTGTGAGTGCTTTCCTGTTCATCTTTTATTTATTATATATTACCTAACTGTTTAAAAATTTATTGTTGTGATGACTGTAATTGTTTGGGTTACAACAGACCATGCTTACTGTATACTTTATTTTCAGAGCCTCTACAATATACCTTGCAAGACAGGAAACTGGGAACCTAAATGTCTTTTTGTGAGCAAGAAAAATGCTTCCCTCTGCCTCGTGAACATTTAGGGCCAGACTCATTCTTTGAACTTAATTTTTGTATTGCTGTGCTATGAGCTTCTGGCCAGAGCACTTAAGGGCGCTGATTTGCAAAGCCAAAGAGGAATCAATATTTTCCTATTTACAAGCAAACTGTCACATTAAGAAATTACTAAATATTGGCATGTAGTGATCCAGCCAGGTACCCTCTTCACATGCATACTGGTATTTTTCTCTACTGTTGAAAAATGCTTACCTTATGTCCTTTTCAACATTAAAATAATTTCTAATAACTCCCTTAAAGTTAAGTCATCTAGGGTCAGTTTACCTTTTCCTTACATCCATTGGTTCCCTCTGTTCCATGAGATAATTAATGTCTGCATGCATTAGAGGATTTATTTATATTTTGAGTAAAACTAACCCTTGAAAAAGCCATAGAAAAACCCCAAAGAAGTGACCCACTAGCATAAATCTCATTTGTTCTGTTTGTGAATTTTTTCTGTATCTCAGTTCAAGCCCATTTATAACTTGATATATTTTTTAACTTTATTATTTTTTTCTCTTCTTCGTTTTCATGCATTTTAGTAGCATAGTTCTTCTTAAAGGCTCAGAATATCCCCAAATAGAAAAAAAAAAGATTCCTTAAAATAAAATCTGCTTCATCACCGTCTTGTCATCCAGCCTACGAGAGAGTGTTTCCACTGACTTCTCTAAGCTGTGGATAAGGCCCCATATGTCTTAATTACAGAGCTTAGCATAAGCTCTTTGCACAGAGAGCAGCTTTGTCACTGTGCTGTTCTGTGCTCCATTATCTGTGGGAGGCTGGTGCCTGGAAAACAGTTTTGACAAGGACATCACTGGTCATGTAGCAACAGAAAATCCTGGCCCAAAGACTTTGCAAGCTGTGCAGGGAAGACAGACAAGATGTGGTAGGGGAAGGAGATGCCTGTTGAAGGAAATGACCTGGTTCAGGGTTGCATCAGATATTTGGAATAGACCAAATAGTGCTCCAGAAAATCAGCTCACAGACTGATGAAATCATTCCATTTTGAGAGGAATCTGAGTGTTGATTTTCTGTGACCATGTAGACCCCTTTCCCAGTACCTTCTTTGAACACAGGGTTTTGTAAACCGTATCAAAGCTTGACCCAGGCTGCTGAATCCTGTCTTTAACCATTTCTATTGATGTCAGATATTTTTGCAATCATTTCCTGGCTGGTGAGGACCAAAGACTGCCATTGCATCATATTTCTTCTTTGGGATGAGGCTGTGTTGGTGCTCTGTGCCACTCATGTGGCACTATCTCTTTCAAACCCAGTGCTGAAGGCAGCAGAGTCTTTTTGAACCTGGAGGTCCCAGCTGCTTCAGTTCAGCTTGCTAGCATTCCAGGGATATCTTTGGTTGTTTCAATGCCAGCATGCACTTGCTGAGTATAAATGGGAATTTGAATTCTTCCTGTGACTCCAGATAGGGCTGTATTACCCTCATGTGTCACAGTGACTGTGGAGCAATCATCCTTTTGAAAAGCTAACATTTTATGAGTGCAGGTTGCTGGTTTGCCAGTTAGCTCACAGCCCCCTGAATTATTTTCTCTCTTATTCTCATTTTTTGCCCAGTTTTCATGACTGTTAGGATTTACTGTTCTCAGAGTAGACACATCTATTCCCCTACAACTTCAAAAAGCAATAACTACAGCAGAGGAACCAACCACTGCTGATTTCTCTTGATCCTTTCCTCAGGAGTCCCTGGAATGCAGAAGTATTTCTCAGGGCTGTCTTCTTTTCTCAGCAAGCTATCCAGGAAGCCTGAGCCAGATAGTTCACAACAATAATGTTGATGCTTTCAGTAAGCAACACTTTAATAGTGCCTGTAACCTGAAGCTGCCTTAAGCATCAGCCCATTGGAGCTCCTCAAGGCCTCCCAGACATGAGAACAGACTGAGAGAAGAAGTCATTGAGAGCAGCCCTGAGGAAAAGGACTTCAGGAGGTCTTGTGGATGAGAAGCTGGACACGAGGCAACAATGTCCATCCATAGCCCAGAATCCAGATATTATCCAAATACAATAAATGTCCTGGGCTGCATCAACAGCACTGTGGGCATCAGGGAAGAGAGGGGATGAGGGGATTCTGTCCCTCTGCTCTGCTCTGCTCTGCTCTGCCATCATGAGACCCCGCCTGCAGTGCTGCATCCAGCTCTGCACAAGAACCATGGATCTGTTGGAGCAGGCCCAGGGGAGGATGAGCAGAAGTCTGGAGAACCTCTCCTGTGAAAGCTGCTGCGTCACTTGTTCACTCTGCTCTTAGAAATCACTCACCTATCACTCAGCCTCTCTCCTGCCTGTGGGTCTTAAGACATTGCAAATACCACATGCTGGGTAGCAGCTTGCACTCTGGGTTTATACAGCTAAAATGGCTCTTTTGTAAGTAAGCAATTTACAAAGACACTGGAACTGCAGACTGCCAATTGAAGGCCTCTTCCACACCTCTCCTGTCTTCCCCTTTTCAGCTACATTTCTTGCAAAGAAAAAAAGTTCTAAATATTCTTAGAGAGCTTTGAGATACTATGCTCTCCAGCACATCTCAGCTTGAGAAAACTACTGAGACTATTTCTTTTCTTTCTTTTTCTTTTTTCTCCTCCTAGTTCTGAAATGTTAGCTATAAAAAAAATTGTTTATAAGGGTTTATTGCTTGTGGTGTCTCTTTCCTGGAATGCAAAGCAGTTAAAAAAAGTAGTTTAGGATGCCTCCTGGAAATATCATATGTGCTTTCCAGGAAATGTTACGGTAGCTTGTGGTGTCATAGTGCTGGGTTTCCATTAACTAATAGTAATGGATTGATGTTGTGATAACTCATGCTAAGAGAAAATGCAATGTTTAACTAAAGCTACAATAACATCTCACTGTAGTGTTATAAAGAACTCCTTACTGAGCTAAATGCCAGCACAGTTTATGCACATGAAGTCTGTTCTGGATATGTGCATCCTAAGTTTCAGCTACCCATTCCCTTGGAAAATCTGGCTCATCTCCTATGGGAACTGGCCCTGCCACTGTGGCTTGAGGCTGTGCAATTCTCCTGTTGTATCAAGGTCAGTAATGACAACACTGCATCATTCTCTAGCAAAATAGTGACCTTGGAAATCACGAGCCTGATAAATCTTTCTGGAACTCTGTAGGATCTCTCAGAGATATTTTATTAGCAATGTGATGAAGGTAGTATAATTCGTTCCCACTTCCACAAATCTGAAGGGGATACCTGCCTTCCATAAACTCATTATAAGTCACAGCATTGAAAACGGTGTTCAGCCTTATCTTTACCAGTGTTGCAGGCTGTGTGACTTCATCCCCATAGTTACATCACTGCAAACACTTACAGCTCTGACAAACTCACTGATATAGAAGAAAAAAAAGCAGAAATCCTTTGCAGCAGTCACTGTTTCTTTTCTCAAGTGGAATAACATTTTCTGATTTTCTGGATCATGCCATTCATCTTTACAATTCACACATTTCAAGGATGTAGCCCATAATTCCTGAGAACCAACATATTCTTCCATTTGGAATAAAAAATATCAACTATTGACTGCTGCATTGTTCAGTTATTTGCTACTTTTGCATATGCAGAAAGATCATTCTGGGAGAGTAGGAGTGAAATGTACTGGAGTATAAGAAATACTTTAAATGAAAGATATTTTCTTTAATTATTCTAAATTAAGTTTTGGTAAAATAATTCTAAACAATGTGAGAAATATTACCCAAAGAAAAAATACTTAAAAAAGAGCATGTCGCCTACCTTTTGTCTGCCAAGAGATGAATCCCTTGCCTTCCTTCACATACTTGACCACACATACACAGACACATTTACACAAGTTCATTTGGTAAACTCGGTTAGGATCTTGTCTATTAAGCTGCATCCTCTACCCTTAAGCTGCAGATTTGCAATGGAAGGTGGTTGCATCTGTTTGAACAAATGAATATTGCAATAGGTTGTGTTCATGTTGAGAAGCCTTGCATTACTCATCATCACTGGTGTTTTTTCCACCTTCTGTACCACTTACAAGACACCATAAAGTGTTTCACTTTTCATACAGGAGCAGCTGCCAGCCCCATGTAAAGGGTGCACCTGTGACACTGAGGGGATTTTAAAGGGCCTCATGCCTTCCTGTATCCAGCTGAGATTCCAGCCAGGAGGAGGAGGAAGTGGAGACAGCTCTGTGCATCACTCCACGCTGAGACACAGCAACCCTGGCTGATAGATTTCCTTTAGTGTGAGGACACTTATTCCTCAGGGGTTGTGGCTAAAAATGATTATGAGGGAGAGTGGGTAAAAATTCAATCGAACTTCCATGTCAGCTTGTGAATCAGGGAGATCTTCCCAGATGGTGATAAAGTAAAGCAAGGAGTTGTTTTCCTAGGCACTTTCTCTAGAGACAAGAGCTGCAGTCCATCACTTGTTGCATTAAGAAGGCTTGAAGTAGTGGAGGGATAAGTGGGATGTGTTGGCAGGTTTCTGCTGGGCTTTGGGGTGAATGTAATGGACCTGCCTCTCCTTGTGTGTCTGGGAGTGAGAGAAGGAACAATGCCAGGCTGAAAGGAAGAAATAAGGGGATTAAACAAAGAGCTCTAATTCTTGAATTAACACAGTGTGCTGTGTCTGCCCTGAGAGCTGAATACAATGGCTTTCAGTTAAATACATTTTTCTGCTGAGCTGGTTTTTGGGAGGGCTCATTGTAATGACTTCCTAAAACACTGAACTTGAATAAAGAGAAGGGCTCTCAGGGACTTGCTCCAACAGAGCTTTATTTCTTTCACTCTAACATTCATCATGTTCTTTCCCTCCAGTAATAGTTGCTACAGGAGCCAGTGGAAAGCAATCCCTACTGTATAACAAGGCATGACTTTTGCAGCCCTTACAAACTGCCATGTAGCTACAGCAGGAAATAAAGGTGTGTGCCACAGGAGCGTTCAGTTACCTTACATCTCTCATGCCATGTCAGAACAGAACCAATCTTGGAACACACCAGAGAACCTGGATAACTCATTCTTGAAGGATTTTGAGGCCTGGATATTTGCAGGTGCCGTACTGGAGAGCAGTGAAAGAACTGGATATACATAATAAAAAATGAATTGCAACACAGTCATGAAGAAGACTATAGAAGTAAATGACCCCACTTCTCAGCTTAAGCTGTTGCAATGTAAAGGTATTGAGACCAGATTTTGTGCAGGAAGTAATATTTGTAGTAAAAGCAGCCATTCTGTAAAACTGGATTACTTCCAGGAAAATTTGCAAAGGAACATGAAAGCAAAATGCATCCGCAACACAAAGGGCAGAATTCTGAGGTTAGCAAAGAAGCACTTTTCTTTCCTGGAACCCCTCATACATTTTCAAGCTTAGGTATTATAGCTGACCAGCTAAGAACATGTAATCCACTTTAATTGAACATTTTACTGCGTGGTTCCTGGAGCTATAGAGCAGTAATGTCTTCACAGGAAAGATAATCACTGTGTCTGTACTCTCAGGGGCAGCCCTCAGGCTTTGCTCAACACCAGGTTTGTCCTCCTTGCATACTGGAAACCTATTATTCTCATTAGGTATCAAAGGCAGAGCGTGACACAATAGGTTTAAACTGCTCCTGGAAAATGCAGGTTAAGTGACAAAAGGAGTGCTCTAAAGGGAAGGAAATCCAGGCATCTGAACCCAGTAGAGCTGGATGATTAAGCAGGGTCTTCTCGGGAGATATTTAAAGTTTAATCTTAGTATAAGTGATTTTTAGCAAGCAGCATCTGAGGGGGTGTGTTTGTGTTTAATGCATTCTCTGGCACAGAATTAAAATTTACTTGGTTTACCTAATCTGGGTGAAGGATGGGGGAGGAGGTGTCCAGTTTGCAAAATCATCCCTGGATTCTCTAAGTCCAGGTGTTCTGAGCTTCCACTGGTAAAATAGGAAAGCTATTCAATGAAAATATTCAAAAACTCTTCCATCAATATATGTCCTCCTTGAAGAGCACTTCAAGTCTGTTACCTGCATAAAATTTAATAGTTGTTGCTCTCCAGAATAGCATTGCAGCCTGTTGAAATTTTTATTCTTCACCTCACTGAACTTAACATGAAAATAATAATTAGGAAAAGAAGTTTTTTAAACTGTTTGAATGGTTTGCATGCTGTATTAATTAGTGGTAGGAAGAAAACAGGCCCAGCTGGGTATTTATTTTGCCTTGAACCTGTTCCATTCATTCTCTAGAAAGTTTTAAATTAGGATTTTTTTTAGTTTACTCAGTGGAAATAAGGGCAAGAAAGAGAATGGCAGCAGGGAGGAAGAGTGCTTAAAGAAAAGAATTGAAAATGACAGCAAATGTGAAGAGTATTTTTCTATTTTCTTCTCCTGTAGAGGAACTCTCTGTCATACCAAGAGTGATGCATCTTCGGTGGTTTCAAGTTTGAAATCAACAGTATGAAAGCAATTAAAATACTCATCCCACTGATAATGCCTTTTACCAGGGGATCTCAGAGCACTCTATCTTTATCGTGCCCTGTTCTACAGTGCAGCTATTTGAGGAACTGAAATCATCATTGTCCGCCCATGCATTTCAGCAATCACACAGCATCTTTTTTTTTTCCCTCTTCTCACATTTTTTTTTTTAATCCTTAAATTCTGCCTTAAAGCAATACCAAATGACTGACATTCTTCCCTCTCATCTGAACCAAAATGGAATCTTGGATCCATTTCCAAGAATTGCTGGCATGCCTTCACACTTCTGCATACATGAGGTGTTTTTATAATAGGTCTGTTTGCTATCCTAAGCAAGATCATGGTGGAAAAGATATATACGATCAAGCCTGTGAGTTAATAAGAACTTGTTTGGATTGAGGTTAGACAATTAATTAACTCCAGTTCTAGGGCTTCTGATGCAAAATAAAAAGTGATGCAGGCATATAGTACAAAGCTTTTGTCCACATAAAACTCTCTCTCCCTGTTCACATTTCCTTATGGCTTTTGTGGGTTAATATTCTAGTGTTAGTTTTTATAACAAACTAGATATAATCTATATTCTCACAGCTAGCATAAAAGGAGCATAGATGCATCAGCTCTTTGCACTATGTGGCAGAGATTTAACTGTATATTCAAGCCTGATTTGGATCAAATTTTTAATCCTGTAAAATTCAGAAAAGCAAAGATTCGGTATTAATGCTAGTGGGAGTTTGCCACCATGGCTTCAGAAAATACATGAGTGTTGTTTTATAATTATTGTAATGAGTCAGACCTTAACATCAGTTAGAGGATCCTTGAATAAAGATGAACAGCAGTTATTTAGTGTCCCATAGAAAGATTCATGACAAGCAAAACTGACTGGTTTAGCTTGCATAAAATCTGTATTAGATTAATTCTTTGCAATAGAAACTGATTTTCCCCCACAAAATTCTGAAATAGAATAATGGAATAATAAAATATGTGAAATAAACATGTGTCTCTAGTCTACTCAGTATGACTATTTTCCATTTATGGAAATCTCCATTAGAAGAGGAGAAAATTGTATTTAGATACACTGAACGTTTTAAAATATTTTAGTGGTATATATTTCAAGATGTTTGAGATTTATGCAAAGTTGTCAGTAAGTAGGAATTATCCTTTGTCACTCAAACAAACTGAACATTTATTTGCAGATGCTTTAAATAAACGAGGCACATGAATCCTTTCATTTGCTTTGAACACTATGTGACATAACAATAAATTACTTCTTTGGGTCTGAAAAAATGTATGGAAGTAATGGACCTGGAGAACAACAGAAAAGCAAAGCCATCCAAACAGAGTGGGAAGTTGCACATATGGCGTACTCCAGAGCCAGAACTAGAGCTCGTTTCCTTCTCTCTGTTATTCAGCTGTGCAAGGGAGAAGAAGGCCCAAACTCATGGAACTGGGGGGAAGCAGCTTCCTGCAATTATTTATTTAGCAGGTCCATCACTACTGCTGCAGGCATCTCCTGCTTGAGGCAAGTGATGGAGCAAGGGCAGGGAACACACAGCCAGGGGAAGAAGGAAACATCGTCTCGATTTTCCAGACAGGAAAAGGTGATGCAGAGACCACCGGGGACTGGAGTGCTCTGAGTGTCCTGGGGCAGGATGGTGGCTGCTCTCCAGAACCACTGTTGCTCCTGGACATGCTGCAGGTGCTCCTCAGTGCTCTGGTAAGAGAGAAGCATTAGCAAGCAGAGAGCCCCTGTACCTTTTCCTGCAGTGACGTAGGGCACGAGACACCAGTGAATGGTAGGAAATTCCCTCACCGTGGTGAATCCGAGACTAAGCAGCAGGAAAAATCCTAACTTATGACCTTCTGTGCTTTGTCCTTGTGTCCTCTGATTCCAAAGAGGCCTTAAAAAAGATGGGCATGTCCCAGATTTGAAGTGAAAGGAAACAAGAATCTGGCAGTGACTCTTTTTTTAGAAAAGCTGACGCTTGAGTAATGAAAACAACGTTCACCCAGCTGAGAGACAGCAAAAGAACAGTATTTATTCTTGATTCCTTCCATGTGATCTCAAGTTCTTTGTGCCCGGCTTTCTGATTTCTCCATGCTTCCATTTCCCACCTTTCAAGTGCATTCTGCAGCAGCACAGACAGCCAGCAAACTTCAGGTAAAATTTTTGTCTAGAAGGTATAATCATCTTCCACACTGTGCATCATTAACGTGTGGGAACAGAAACAGACCTTGCTTGGATCTAGATCTTCTCTGATTGAGCTCCAAGCTGTGACACCGAGCAACCAGATGATCTTATCTATCACTAATGTGGACTGTGCTGTGGAACTTGTTAATGGGGTGGCATGCACATTATAACCTAGAAATTCTGGGTTATCACTGATGCTTGCAGCTGCCATGGCAACAGACTTGGTAGGCATCTCTTAAAAAGTCTTTTTTTCTTTTTAAGGACTCCTTGAAAGCAGGAGGCATTTATCATCCAACATGCACAAACTATGAAAACAGTTTGCATACAAAATGACGGACACTGTCTCCCTGTAGCTTCTCTGTAGCTCATATTTTTAATTCTACATTCATGCTATGGCATTTGAAAAGGTCTTCATTAGAGTCTCTATTTTTATGGCCTATAACTAAGCTAGATTTTCAGGACTTTCCAGAGTTCACGTTTTAGCTTTTGCAATTCTCCTTGATGTTACTGGGAGTTGCCCAAAGCCATTTTCCTTGAAGTCTTTTGAAAATGTGAGCCTCACTGTCTTTGTCTAGTAACAGTGAAAAAATGATTCAAGCTAAATCAGTGGAAAAATAAAAGTTTGATGTTTTCAAATGAGTACAGAACTGCTGGATAAATAAAAGTTTTGACTCTGTACAGCTCTAATATTTTACTTTGAGGAGCTTTTGCTCTGTGTTCTCTCCTCACATACCTGGAATAACCATTGTTTTCTGTCTTTGATAGGTGGCACTTCTGCAGGTGTGTGATCACTAAAGGAACTGTTTAAACTTTGAGCAAACCACCACAATGTGCAACAGACAATCTTTATCTGGC
The DNA here is from genome assembly GCA_013399455.1 of Anthoscopus minutus. Lineage (NCBI taxonomy): Eukaryota > Metazoa > Chordata > Aves > Passeriformes > Paridae > Anthoscopus > Anthoscopus minutus. Next base: position 29,034 of record VWYI01038415.1, on the reverse strand, counting down.
AGTCCTCAAGCCCTTCAAAAATCTGAAAACTTTAAGGCAGTACAAAAGAGATGTGAATTCTTGTTTGCTCTTCTGGAGAAAGGAGACACTAACAAGTTAAGCCATATTAACTGACTCAGTAAGCCAATCTCCAATTCTGCCACTGGCCTGAGATCCCCCTTGAACCCATTTCTTGGGATTAATCACAGGATTATCTTTCTTTCCTTCTTAAATGTGCATTTAAAGGACTGGTTAGAGACAGCGTGGAGTGTTCCAGCTGAAAATCTGGTCCAAATTTTTAGAAGATTGGATTATAAGTGCATGGTTTAGGAAGAGTTTGGAAGCCTGCCATTTATTATCCTTTATTTGTGCTGTAGACCAGGCCTCCATTCTGCTAAGTGATCACTTGCAAATCAATTGCAGATGCCTTTGTGGGGAAAAAATGACACACATTCTCTAGAAAAGCAGGATTCATGGCACAGCAGAGGTAGAAACTCTTGCTTTCCGCACAATTCTGGAGCTTCCACCATTATTAAAGTATTTATGGCATGTCAGTTCCAAGAGTCTGCTTTTTAAAACAGTCTGGGTATCCTTCAGAAACTGAAAGCTGTGCTTAAGGAAGTTTTGTATTTTTCATGAGAACATCCTTTCCTCAAGAACACAGCTGGGTTGCTGAGTTGTAGGGTCCAAAGCAGTCAGACCACGTTGTAAACTGATAACACCCTTTTTATATGTCTGAGACTCTTCCTTTGCTCCTGCATCCCTCTTCTCCCCTTGCACCTTACCTGCCTGACCTTTAAGAGCCACTGGGATCACAGCCAAGCTGGTCTGGCTATAGGCCATTTTTGCCATGGATTTAAACAGATGGGAAGAATCAAGATGTTCAAAGCCTCATTTATGTGTAGAACAATAAAGTTACACTCTGAACTGCTCACACAGTATTATCAGGATACCACTTTGATGCCTCCCTGACACAGGATTAGTGCCTGAGACATGTGTTAAGGTAGGAATTAACTAGTAACTCTGGTGATTTACCCTGAAATTTTTGAGTCAGATGCTCCACAGGTCTGATTTGGTATTGCCTCTTGAGTTAATGGAGCATACGGGGTCTCTTTATTTGCAGCTTTTGCAAAGAAACCTGTTTTTCCATCCTGTTAAAATTCATAACACTATATGAAGCAGGTGGAGGAAGAGTTTCTAAATACTTTTCTAATACAGCAGAAGTACAAAAGCTCTTCAAAGGAAGCAGCTTTGATACTGCCTTGCATGAAGCAATCTTCTTCTGCTTCTCAAGAAAAGAATAAAAAAGGCAAAACAGAACCCTGAAGCACAAATTACCTAATTTAGACAAAATTAATATTGGCAAACAGGGGACAAAATGCACATTTACTGTCATCCATCCTCTATCCTTAGCTTCATGATACCTTTGGACCCAGATCTGATTTCTGTAAAAGCTCTGCCCAGGAAGGAAACTGGGTGATTCCACTGAGGATGTGGCAATGGGATGTGCCCAGCAGTGAGAGTGGCAGCCCCTCAGCCAGGCAGCATTTGCTGATGGGTGCAGCACTGTGACTGTGTGCCAAGCCTGGCTGCCTCTGGCCCTCGACAAATTTAGGTGAAAAATATGACATGGTCTGCTGTGAGGGTACTGTAATAAGAAATAATACAAAAATTCTGAGTGGAGTTTGGGACAGTGCAGTAGAATGATGTACCTGAAAGCAGGCTCAGTTGTATTTGTTGCTTATGGGGTGACTTGTTTTACAAGGATGAGCTGCTGAGGACGTTCCTTTGTCTTACATGTGAATGCCCTTGTTCATGCCTCCGACATTAATCTTATTTTTAATCTTCTTATCAATTGGTTATATATCTGTATCCCATCTACCTTCAGGCACCTACTTAAGGTTTAACAATCCTTTAAAACCGATGGAAAAAAAAGTATGCCCAAAAGGTTATTCCATCCATAGATGAAGTAAATTACTCACTGGAAATGCCACTCTCTTCTGATTTATGAATGATTTTACTTGGCTGCAGTGGGAAATTTTTTCTCTCCTTTCTTTATCTGTGAGTATTGGTGAGATCCTGGTCCTCAGTGCTTCTTATTCCTCCACACATCATGGCCACATGTATGTAAATAGCTAATTGTATTTGGGTTGCATGGCAAAGTTTTGGCAGTGAGTGGGGTTAGAGAGGTCTTCTGTGAGAAGCTGTCAGAAGGGTGCTTCATGTCCCATGAGCCAATCCCAATTGGCTACAAAACAGATCCAAAACTGCTGTCCAAGGCTGAACCTATCAGTGATGCTGGGTGCACCTCTGAGATAAAGTGTTTAGGAGGAAAATCTGCTGTGCAATGGCAGCTAGAGGGAAGAGTGGGGAGATGTGAGAGCAACAGCCCTGCAGACACCAAGGTCAGTAAAAAAGGGCTGGGGAGGAGGTGCCAAACATGAAAGTTTGTGGTGGAGCAGAGATCTGGCTGCAGCCTGTGGAGGAGCCCATGCCAGAGCAGGTGGATGCACTCAAAGAAGGCTGCAACCCCCTTGGGTTTATTTTTGGTTTATTTTTGTATTTCATCCCTAGATATTAATGACATCCTATAAATATCAAGGAAAATGCTCTCTATGCCCTGGAGCACACTCAGGAAATTTGAGGCCAGCAAGCTTCCACTTTTCTGGTTGTTCTCAGTGGATTTATGTGGCCAGTGTTATGAAAGTGAATGGGAAGCTTCAGGGTAAATATAAGATTTTGGATGCACACATCCTTTGCATTCAATAGGAGAAAACAGCTGTCAATATGTACAGAGCTGTGAAAAAGTACTAATCTTCAGAGCTCTCTTAATTTCCAGAAGCAAAGCTGGAAGGGGGATGCATGTGAGAACCAGGAGCAGATACATAGAAATGAGAAGGTAAATTTGAAGCAGAGGGCTGACATTTTCTACTCGTGGTTCCCACCATGCATGCAGAAAACTAAGGCAAAAATAATTATCATTTCTCCCCACATTTGTCCTAGAGCAGTCTGTGACCTGGATTGTTGTGTCTGCCTGCTAGTGGAAAAAACAATAGAGCTGCAAATTGTACCAAGAGAAAAGACACAGTACAAAGCAAAAGAGATAAATGACTGTCAGGAACATGGTAAAACATGCAATGACACCACCCTACACTCAGGTACATCTGGCCTAAAGCCACCATAGCTTGGATGGGGATAGAATGTAGGTACTGATACGCAGAATTACCCGCTCATCAGCAGCATGATGGTGAGGCAGAAGGAGTCAAAATGTATTTTCAGAGGTGCTGCCTTGCATGATGTGTTCATGAGATGATGTGATCTGACAAGTTAGTGACAGCTCCACCCCTCCTCTGCCAGTGGAGGCTTCCTTCCTGCTTCTCAGCAAAGGCAGCATTGATTTGCTGAGCTCAGAAAAAACCCTATGGGTGAGAGGTGTTGTGCTCTCACACACAGCATTTGTCTGAAATTTGTCTCTCTGGACAGTATTTTGAGAGAGAAAACCCTTCTCACTTGGGTTGGAATGACTGGAACATGGTCAGAGATGCCTTGGGTTGGAAAAGGAAAGAAATAGGATCAAAGGAGGTCATAATGTATAGGGTTAAACAGAAAAACTGTCATGATAGGTGAAAGCAGTCCACAGCATTGCAGGGCAGAGCATCACATCTTCCAGGGTCAGCATCAGGTAGCCCTGACTGGTGTCATGGGCAGCTGCCTGGCTCAGAGGTACTCAGAGGTGGTGAAATGGCACATCAAATGAACAACACACAATTCCCTTTGCACCCCAAAATGGCTTTTCTTTAGCACAAGGCTAGATGGGCACAGAGGAGAGACCCTCTTCCCATCTGCCCAGATACCTTGGATATAGGTGTCACAATAAATCAGTTGAGTTAACTGGGTAACCTTTCTGCAGTTCAAGCTCCATATTGTATCAAGGGTTTGATGAAAATGGGCAGAATTGGATTGAATGAAATAATTTTGGTGCCATATTGTGCTTTAATGGATTTGTCCCAAGGTGTCAAGGTTTGTTCACAAAGGAAAGTCTGCTAGTTTTTTCTTCTCCAGCACATCACTTTGCCAGCACAGAGCCCCATGAGCTCACAGATTCATTCCTCTTTTAATTTGCACTGATTTATATCAAATCGCCACATTACAAGAATATAATGCGAACAACTGTTTATCTGTAAAAGTGTAATGGCCAGCTCTTAAAGATAATTCTATCTAAGCATCAAGCATCATCTGGAAAGTGGGACAGGTGAAACTACCATATGGTGAGGATCCACCTAGATAAATCACTGTGCTCCAAGTTCCGCACTATCCTGTGAAAAAAACATCTTCCTGTCCTGAGGACAGGCTGTACTCCCCAATGTGAAAAGAAGCCTGGGCATGAATTAACATGCAGCTTAATTTCACAATTGTGGAACGAGTAAACAGCATTCTAACCAATCCTTTTCACATCTCCGAGGAGTTCTTAAGATGCTTTTTCATTCTGCAGGCGGTTAACTCGGATCTTGTGTCGAGAGGAGCAGGTGGAGCCTGAGTGTGTGTACACGAGCACATGGCGCTCATAGGTTGGGGTTTTGACAGCAGTGGGGTCTATTTATAAGGGACAAGGAAAATATGTTTGCTTTGCTCCCTCGAGGAGCAAGTGAGCAGTGAGTGGGTGGGAGGCATGAGGAGCCTGTCTGTCTCTAACCATCCCTGTGCTGGTGGCTGCAGGAGGCACTGAGAGCGCTGCTGCTGCTGCTTTGGTGGCCCAGCCCATGTGTGCTGTGCTGCACTTCCAAAGTGCCCCTGCTGTGCCTCTACACATGGCTTCTCCATTTTTACTGGAGCAGGGCTGGAAAAGTGTATGTTCCAGGCACCTCCAGGATCACAAGCATTGCAACAATACTAAGAACTATGACTCAGAAGTATGCAAGAAGCCAGTGAGCTGATATATTTTTTATTGTGGTTTTTTTAATACACTTACCATTGTGCCCTTACAGACACTACTAATCCCCTATCCCACACTCCTAACTCCACAATACTCATTCCTAAACAAATACATTATTTTAAATAGGAGTATGGACTTCAGCAGTGCAGATGGGCAGTGTACTGATAGCTAGCTCAAAGGGGAAGCTGTCCTGCATGGCTGTGTAATCCCTAGGGACAGCTGGGGTGAGGGATTAGGAAGTGCTCCAGAGATTCATCACTTGTAGAATTTGAATACTTGAGACAGCAAAGGACCACTTGGAAAGAAGAGCGTAGGCAAAGAAAAGGAGAAATGCACTGGAATAAACAAGGATAGGTAGGGAAAATACAGCACAGGGAAACTCCCACTTGTCTGAATGTGCAGAAAAAAAAAGATGAATTTTGTTCAGGCAAATGCAAACTCTTCAGCTAGAGTAATTCACATTGAAGGAAAAAGATCAAAGAAAACCAGTGAAATTAGTCAGCTGAATTTTAATGTGCTACCAAGTAACGACTAAGGAAAGTCTTACAAATGATGGTAGAAACACTTTATAGAGATCAAAGTTTAGCTAGAGATAAAAGACAGAAAAACAAAATATCATTTTGTAATTTCCTCCCCATCCCTGACAACATTTGTCATGTATTATTTATGACAACTAGGTCTTTTTTGGGGGAGAACATCTGTAATGTGTTTAACAGGGGTCCTTAAATTCTAGAAAACATTTCAACACCAGTGGTCTCTGCCAAATTTGCTACCAATTTCAACAGCACCTGTATTGGGTACATGGTAAATTTAACAATGAAAATAAACCAGACACTTTTAGTTCCTTATGGTGTGTCCCAAATAGCTTATAAAACACAAACGCTTCTTCAGTCATTAGGGATGAACAGGTCCCCTGGCATCCTAGATAGAATGCAAAGTGTGGATCAAACTGGGTAATAAATTGAATTAATGTGGCAAAGACAGAGGCTGGTGTCAAACTGATGTTACAGGACTGACTTATATTGAACTACTCCTTGGAGACAGCAACACAGAGAAATGGTTTGTGCTTCATCTCGAGCACAGCTACCAGGAACTCTGTTGCCATGCTACAGTATCTAGGTGGCATCTTACTGAAGGAAAATCCTGCTTCTCTCAGTGCCAGTCCTTGCTTGGGGTGCTAGCAGGAGGCTGAGTACATCAGCTGAGTGGGTTGTCTTCCTCCAGGTGCTGCTTGGACCAGAGGAAGGTGAGGATGTGCCACACAGCAGTGCCTCTCCCTCACCATCCCACTCCTGCCATGACTCCTTCACTCTGCATTCACACTGGGAGAGAGAACGTGGATCTGAGCCACGCCTGATGCCTTTCACATCCCTCTGTGCCTCAACTCTCATTTTCTGTAGAAGAACTGAGCCCATTTAGCACATAAATGTGCCTCTGGGGAAGTGAAATGGAAGGTGGGACTCGCCAGATGAAACTTCATAACAACAAATTTAAAGAAGGCTTGGAATTTTTTGGAAAGGGAATTTGGAAGGTGGTAAACAGCTAAAAATGGAGCAAAACATAGCATGGAAACAAACCAGAGAAGTAGAAAACAAAAATAAAGGTACAGAAAAAAGGTAGGATGCATGAAGGCTAGGAAAATGTTCCCATGAGTTAGATGAAAGGAAAGGCAGTGGTTAAAGACCCACCTTCATCTGGTACTTGTATTCTCTGTAAGCCCCAAAATCAAGAACAATATTTTAGAATTCCTGGTCTTGGAGAGATGCCATGCCAGGGGCAGTGAGAACTGGACTCCCACTTTCGAATCTAAAAAGTCCAAAACTTGTACTATCCGTTTTTAGCCCAATCAAATGTGCATTTTTATGGCTCTAGCAGTTACTCTTCACCCTGAAGCAATTTTACAACATGCTGAAAATATTGAACAACCCAGAGGTTGGAGTGCACTTGAAATGCCCACATATTTTCCAGCCCTCAGTGTTTTGGATGCAATGCACTGCAACACAAGTGTTGACTAAAAATGGCAGCTGTATCTTTTTGCAGCTTCATGAGCTCTGATTGGAAGCATGCTTCACCTGCAGCCCCTTTCCAGTGTTTTGTGGGCCAGCTTGGGCTCACCCTGACCAATGTCAACACCAAACCTCCCCTGGAGTTCCTCAAATTAAATGTGGAGCACAAACTGCCTGACATGGAAAGAAGAAACACCATAGCAAGGTAACTCATGAAGGAAAAATCAAGCTTGGCCTGCCTCCTTATGCTCCAAAGCACAGTTCTCTCCCAGCTGTGGGCTGATCAATATTTGCAGTATGAGACAGATGTGCTCTTTGGGAGCTGTGAGAAAAGCAGTGAGTGAGCCTGGCATGGCAAAAGCACTTATGGAGCTGCTGCCTTTGATCTGCCTGAGGAGGGGCCCAAAATCAGTTGCTTTAGGTTCTTTTGCAGGAGCTAGAAACCACTGACCCCATAAAACACCATCAACTCCATGTGACAGCTGCTGCTGCCTCTTCTCACCCTCTCTGTAACACAACACCCTGGAGTGACAGGCTGGCTAGACAGAAGATCCAGAAAGGAGCTCTTTCCGAGCATTCAGAAAAGTCTGATGCCTCACTGCTATCATCTCAATAAAATGCTGCAGGAAAAAATGAACAGAAAAGGCCCTCAGAGCCTCCTTTGCTGCCACAGAAGCTGCTGCCGAGTGGTGTGTCCTTGAGGCTTTGAGGATGCCAGAGCTGTGCACTTGGCCCCCCCTCTGAAACAGGTGAAACATTGACAGTTTCACAGGCCTGTTTCGTACAACTTTTACAAAAATCCACAGAGTGAAGGGTGGTGGAGTCTGAGACCAAAACAAGCCCCTCTGGCAGGGACGGACCCAGGATGAGGCCAAGGAGGCCTCCTGACTGGCACTGCCATTCTGGATCCAGCCACAAAAACAGCACAAATGTTTTCTGTGGCACTCACAGGCAAAGCCTCAGACAAATCTTTAGGTGTCACTGCAGACAAAAGCCTTAAGCTACTTCCAGGAACCTGTTCTGGCTCAGAGATCTTGGACAGAAGAGTGCAGCCCATCTGTCTGGTCATGTGGAGGCAAAGACAAGCTTTCAGGTTGGAAACTCTGACCTGATCCCACAGGGCTGGGGTGAGAAGAGGTGGACCAGTGGGAGATTACTTAAAAGGACACAGCTTCTAATAGAGTAAAAAGCTATCCAACCTACAAAATATTTATTGCAGCTATGGCAGCATTAAAACCCCCTCTATATTTACCTGGATGACTTTTTAAAATTGTTTGATAGTAGTAACTACTAGTGAAGATCACAGTGTAGTTAGGAGGGAGCGAGCCTTCATTTCAATTGGGAAAGAGCACTTGGGGAAGCCCTGAAGAAGGAAGTCATCCTGTTCTTGCCAACTGCAGTAACCAAGTACAGTGCACATCCAGCCAGGAAGACAAAAAAGGCCTTCACCCTACAGTGGGCTGAGGACAGATGACATGGATTGATTTAAGTAATATGCTATTAAAAGCTCTTCTGAGTGATTGCAACCAATTATGTGGCTTCAGACTTCAGCACATTTAAAATGCATATGGTTTAATTGACACAGCATTAGAGGTCCTTTACAGCCATTACTGTTGCTCACACTGTGACAATCTGAATGCAGAGCTGTCATTGTTCTATTGCCTGTACGGGCACACAAGAAGAGGAGCAGAGAGGCTGCCATTCACAGCACAGAAATGGCATCTCAGCCTTAATGACACCAGCCAGTTTGTGCTGCTGCAATGGATGTTCCCTTAATCCATAGGTGAATGACCACAGGGATGTGTATTCCTAGCCTGGCGTTAAATAACAATTCCTACCAGCTCCAGAAATACACTAGTTCTGCATCACTGCAGGCATCAAGGCAATGACTGCAGTCTGCTACTCTACTTCCCACCCATTTTCTCTCATCTTTCTGGCTGGGTCCCTGTATCAGCTGTGAAAGCAGAGGACATCAGAGGACATACTACTACTACTACATTATGACGCACTCAAGAGAGGAAGACACGGCTATATTTAAATCAATGTTCCATAGAGAGTGTTCTGCTTTGGCAAATACGTCCTTATACATTTACCTGTCATAAGATTGCCATATATTACCATAGTAATGGTGATACATTTCAGCAGTTATTTTCTTCCTTTGCTGTTCACATGCTCCTAATTCCTTTTCAGCTTGACTCCCCTTAACATGCAAATTGTAATTTGCATGTTAAAATACAAATTCTGTTTGTGAAGATATGATTCTCTAAATATTATATGTCCCCTGGAAGAGAAGGAGATTATTTTATGTTGGCCTAAACAAATTCTTTAGATAATATCAAGTCTGCTTCAGGTTAAAATTTTTGAGATGTAAATACATTTTAATATGTCATGCTTTTAGCAATATATTATAAGCACTCGGTGCTATTTTAGTTGTTTTAGAATACTTGCAGTAAGAGACATACTGAAGCTAGAAAAACAATATTTGATTATAGACAGGGAAAAGTTAAAAAAAAATTAAGTGTATTAAAAATGGGTATTCAGGCTACAGCTGTCCCTAAAGGCCATTCTCTAAGGTGACATCTGCCTGTCCCCATGCTGCCCAGCTCACAGGATCAGCTGGAATTTACCTGCCCTTTCAGTGGGATTTCTTCCAGTGGAAGCCAAACTGGGCATAGCATGGATAAAGGGAATGATGTCCACAGTTCACACCCACATCTCAGCCTGACTTGCTGTCAGGGTGTGGCGAGAGGATTCATCCAGGCAGAGCAGGCTGAGGGATGGGAAATGGTCTCAGGCTGAACTGTCTTGAATGTTAAACTTGCACCTTCCATGCCAGGCAGCTCGATGATGTGCACTAAGAATACCAAGCACTGAAATAATGAGTGTGCTTCAGCTGTCTGTCAGAGAAGGGGAGGAGGAACAGGACGAGGGAATGCCTCTAAAAGACAGGAAAATGGGTTGGAAGCATTGCTCTGGTGTAGTCATGACAAGGTAGGGCAAGATGAGACAGGTTTAGAGCTGAAACCCCTCCAGTTAAGAGGATTAGGCAACTTCTAGAAGATAGCAACTCTGAATCACCAACAGTGAATATTAAATCCTGAAGAGACAGAAAAGGCAAGGGTTGCAGTTCCAGACTCACCAGGTTGCCACTGAGCTCCAAAGGAGCTGGGAACCAAGAGCAGCTGCATCTCACATGGGCAAATGCCCACCACAGCAGAATGTGGGGGATCCTGGCTGCTCTGACCTAGCAGCAGGATCAGTGTAGCAGCATCTCCTGCAGGAGATTATCCTGCCATGACGAGAAGTGGCTCTGCTGAGTTCCCAGCTAGCTGGAGCAAGAAAGCAAAGGCTGACTGGCTCTCACAGTGCTGTGATACTGCTTGGCACTGTTTTGTTTCTCTGAGAGCCAAAGGTTTTTGAATCACAGATCCCAGTGAATTCCAAACAAGATACTGAGCACCAATATCGCCTACCATGCTGTTTCTGCTGAGCCCTAATTCAAGAATTCCCATCTAGGAAGTCCTTGCATTTGCTGGAAAGATACCACTGGGTTTCCAAGTTGCCTTGAAAATGTGAGTCTGCTGGACAAGCTGGATTTTTGGACTGTGTGTTTTATTGCCATGGAGGAGAGTATTGCTTTAACCAGTGCAGTTCTCAGTGGCCATGAGCCTGATTATTCTCTAGCCCTGGCTGGAAATGCTGCTGGTGCAAAGGGGGCAGGAACACAGAGCTAGGGACAGGTGGCAGAGACGCCACAGGGATCAGTGAGGTCAGTGCAGGCTCCAGTGCAGTCACACCTGGTGATGAGGAGAGAGGAGTTCTCTCCTCAGATGGGGAGATGTCCCTGTCCTTGAAGCTAAGCTAAGGATATAGATAAGAAAAGCCTAAAGATTCTGCTAGAGCACTAGTCCAGCTGCTGTTGGGAAATCAAGAGAAAAACTGAAAATGCTGGTATTTTTGGAGAAAAGAAGTAGCACTAAGTAGCTTGATCAGAAAATATTTGGATAAGCCATGATCTATATTAAAGGGGCATTGATTAAGGGGCATTGATTTTGGAGGCTATCAAATATTTTCCATTCTGTGCAATGGGGAAGTTTAGTGCCTTGGCATGGCAGTCTGCAGTGCCTGCAGAAGTCATTGTGCCTGCAGAAGTCCTTGTGAGCAAGTTTTCATCCAATCAGAAAAATAAACCTTTCTGAGTATGGCTGCCTACCACTGCCTTGAGTGGAAGTGCCTTTCTCTAAGGAACTTGCATAGGAAAGTCACTGTATGTTCGCATTAAGTGGTAGCTGTAAAATAATAAAAATAATTACTGAATGTTATGAACTAATCACATGCAAAAAGGCCTTGAATGAGAACCTTAATGCTAACTGAATTTTTATGATTATATTATATAAAGCTTGAAAACAGAAGCTTACACACTGGAACTGCTGAGTAGTCCTGAACTACAGGGCTATGACCAGCTAATTGAATCCATATTCCTTGGCATTCAGGGAATCAATAACTATTAGAAGCAAAGGGCACTGCCTTAAAAGCCCAGTGAATGCTTCATGCAAGGGGGAGTTCGTGTGATGAAAATACAGCTGTGAAATGATAGGAATATGTGCCAGGCATCTGCAAGAGGATCATGTCCAAAACAGTACACTAAGGACAAGCACAGCCAAACCCTAAGCAAACACCATCATTTATAATATTTTCCTGATTTATGATGATGAACAGTCTGATGGGCCAGCCTCAAAAATTGCTGGGTTCAGAGATCTTAAGCTGAGCCAAGCAATACTGTTGGACACTAGTATCTTTAACAGGATGTGAACATGCCAGGGAGCAACTGGGAGAGGGGAACTTATTCATAGCAGCAGCAGGCTGTAAAGACTGACTAGTGACTTGTTACTTACTCATGCATGAAAATGCCACCTTATGTTCCACAGGCTGCTGCTGAGGAATAGCCCCAGGGGCAGCCAAGTGGTGGAGAAAAACCCAAGAACCCCCTTGTAGGAGCAATATCCAGCACGAGGGGGTGGTGGCTGCTCCCACCCCTGAACTGGGATCCAGGTGCCCTGGAGGAGATGGACCAAGGTGCACCATCAGAGCAGGTGCTGCCAGGGCTGTGTTAAACACACTTACCTGTCCTTCTGAAGCTCTGTCAGTTCTTCACAAAAAGCCTGCTGCAGCTGTTTTCACATGGCTTTATAGGCTTTTTCACAGCTAAATGCTGTCCCATGTTGCTTCTAGTGGTGGGGTCAGATCAGGACACTGTGAGATTCTCTGTGTGTGCGAGTGTGTGAATTTTTCATGCTGGCAGAGGAAGAGGGAGGGAGAGAGGGAGAAGTAGGAATGAGAAATACATGCTTCAGGAATCCCAGGGAAGAGAATTTGTACCTCCTGCTCATTTTACTGTTTGCAGCTACCTTGTGTAAGGCACCAAGTCTCGCTCACATTTCCATGGTGGGTCTGATGAAGTCATTTAGCACAGGCTAACTGCAGACATATGAAAGTTTCCATTACAGCTATTTCCATTCACGAACACCAATATTCTCAAAAGATTTATTAGATGTCAGTCTAGGAGAGGAAGGAGCTCTAAAAGCTCTTGCCGGTCAGAGTCCCTTCAGGAATACTTGGTGTGTGCCACTGGGCCATTTTTGTGGGTTTAGTGCTATGTCTGTGACTGCTCTCCTTGCTTGTGACAGTTCATCTGAGCTGCTGCACTGGATTGTTTTCTGCCTCTGGGTTGCTTGTAACACTTTGCTTTGATTGCTCATTATTTGTTTGATGTCTGTGGCAAGCACTTTTATTTTTATTTTTATTTTTTAATTCTCTCTGCCAGGTGGCTGAGTAGTGTAAAAAATGAAAAATACAAACATAACATGTTTTGAGTATTCTTCAAAAACATACAGAAATTTTTAGAAAATTCAGTCTAATCCTCTCTTCTTCCTGCCAGGCCAAAACAATCCAGACAAAAAAAACCCCTCTTGTGATAAAATAAGTGGTGGTTTTAGGATCAGCAGATACACCTAGTAGAATGCAGTAGTCACAAGACTGTATGATAATAAAACGCTAAGGGAATCCTTAAATATTCAAACTAGGGCAATTCACTTGGACAGCCAGCAACTCAAAGTAAACAGCTGCCCCCAGCAGCAGTGTTTGGGAGCATCCAAGCCATCCAAGGCTTGTCTCTGCCTGTGGCACAGATATGCAAATTCAGGCTGCTGCTGCTGCTGAGAGATCAGGGGCTGCCCGGGGAGAGGAGCAGTGCTGGGGCAGGCAAAGGGCAGCAGCGCTGACCCCAACTCTCCCCTGGCAGCAGGAGCCTGACCCTGCAGGGCATTTCTGCCTCCTGAGCTCAGCTCCATCCCAGCTCCTCTCCCTCTGGCTCACGCCACGTGTACAGTAACTCTGGCTCATTTCCCTGGGAATCCCTGCAGCTAAAACACGACATCATCTTTCTCTTTGGAAGTCATCGTGTCTCCATCCCAGTTTTTACCAAGCGCCAGAGACTTTGGGTTGTGTAAGCCTGTAGTCCTTGCAGGGCAGAGCGGGAAGATGACCAGGTTTATCCTCTGCCTGCAGGATAATCAGAAGTAAAACAGAGAGAGAAGGCAAACCTGCCTTGGTTTTCTCCACTCTGTTTCTGAAGAAAGAGGAGAGCTAGAGGGGGAGGAGGGATAGGGCCCGAGGGGAAGGAGAGAGATAGAGGAAAGAAGTTTTGGCATGTTGTCTTGCCAAAACGTGCAGTGCAGATGGGAAGACACAGATGGAGCATTTCTACTGATAGTTCAAGAAATCAAACATGCAGGGAATTGCAGCAATTTCCTTGTATTGGAACATTCTGTAGCAGCAGTTCTTAAAGAAAACAGGCTGTCGCTTCAGCAATGCTTTGGGAGCCTGCACATGAATACAAACAGTCACCCTAAAATCTGCTGCAGCAACTCTTGCCTGGCACAATGAGCTGCTATATTTTGTTTCAACTCATATTATGTTTGCTGGCCCATCTGTGAGCACAGAGGATCTAAACTGTGCTCCTTAACAGGCTAAACTTGCCTATGGCGTGGATGCAGAGCAGCAGATGTGTGGGAGCAGATCTGCTTTCTTCCTGCTCAGGTGCAGCACAAGTCTGAAAACCAGAATTAATATTGCATGCAATAGTGGCACTGGCATGCAGACAAGGAAGAAGGAAAAGGATCCAGGGAAATGCATAAAGAATTCTGCAGGTACTGTATGTCAAGTCCCCTTATTAGAAGCCCTGTAATGACTGAACAGTCCCAGCAGCACAATTCTTGCCAAGGCCTGCCAAACATTTCCAGTCTAATTAGGCTTTAGGAGAGTCGGCAGGAGGTCTGGATATCCTCTCTGTTTAGAAGAAATCTGACTGGATTCTCCTTTGCCTCTGTGGGAAAGTAGATGTTTCCAGCCCCAGCTTCCTGGCTTCCATGGGGTCACTGCCCTGTGTGACTTCTGCAGCTGAAAGTAGGGCAGGCAGTGCTGGAGCCGTGTTCTGGCTCTGGTTCTTGGCACCGTTTCCTCTGTGTCCCCAGAAATACCCCAATGGATGCTTTAGAGGAGGCTGGTGTGGCTGGGACCTTCCTCTAACAGCAGCTGGGCAGAGAGGTGTAGAAACTCCTTCAGTAGCTCCCTACACATTCCTCAAGAGGAAGATTTTTGGGGAAATTTATTCAATTATGTTCTTCTATTCCCTTTCTCCTGTTTTACTGTAGGAGACCTGACATAGGGCTATGTAGATATATGTTATGTTCTCCTCATAAAAACAAAGGCATTCCTTATCCAGCTAAATGGGGTTTTTTTGTTTTGTTTTTTTTGTTGTTGTTGTTGTTTGTTTGTTTGGTTTGTTTGTGTTGTTTTGTTTTTTTTTCTGAGGGCAGCTGTCACTTTTACATCTAAGAAGAAAAACTGCTTTTGAAAATAACTTATTTTTCAGACTTTTTGAGTCCCAGCACAGGCATTTTCTCCCGTCTCACATTCTGATTTTTATCCTGCTGCAGTAAGCAAATGGGAGTTGGAGAAGTCATTAGTGCCCAATTTAGCCTGGCAATTAGGCAAAATCTAATGGGCTGCTCCCAGGTTCAGAAGCTAGAACTGCTACTTGTAGACTTTTATTCTGACACTGTTTTTTTGTTTGTTTGTTTGTTTGTTTGTTTGTTTTTAATGTGGTCAGGATGCATTTCCTTCTCTTGTGTGAAAATATACTATTCTTTATAAAGCTATATGTTGGGGTTCGTTGCTTGGGATTTGTAAAATGCTTTGGAAAGGAAAGGTAGGAAACATTACCTCGACATTTTAATGTGTATCTGAATAGCCCTCAACCCTATACTCTGGTTACTTCAAAATCTCTATCCTGGTTGGGAGAATTCCTGATGTTTGAAGACTCACAGTTTTAAATTCACTAATAACATTGGTCCAAAAGACACCTTGCTCAATGGAACTGAATGATGTGCCAGTATTACACAGTAAGAGCTCTGGCCAACTGGAGGAATTGATGAGGTAAAAAATGTGGCAGAAGTCACCACATCTGTCTAACATTATTTCCTGTTGATCCTGTGGTTATTTGGAGTCCAGCACAATGACAGGATATGATATATTTCAACATGCAATGTCAGAGGTCTCCTTTCTTCCTCTGCATCATATCAGCTTCAAGAGTGCCATTAAACCAGGACTATGTTAGATTTAAAAATCTCCTTGAAAATATCTTCTTAAAGAATTTGAGACAACAAAGCAGACATCTCTCAAATAAATAATAAGCCCATAACATAAATTTTCACTTTAGAGCTGCCACTGAATTTTCATTTGAAAGCTGCATCTGAAGCTCCAGCCCCTTGGTTGAATCTCACTCCATGAGAAATTCCTCTTCAAGAAAATAAGATAGGAGGAGTGATCCATGCTTTCCTCTCCATCTGGGTTGTGTAGGACTCTGTTCTCTACTTTGAGATGTGGAGAAGATAAAAACTTCAAAGTTACCATCTTTATTTAATGCCTGTGACATCAGCCCCAGAGAGACTGTCACTATACATTGCCACCTTAACCAACATGTTTTGGTCACTGAGTCACCCCTGTGGCTTAACTAGCCTTGGTCCTCAGTGATTTTGTTGTCAGGAAGAGAGGTGGCCTGAGCTAAAAAAGGGACTAGGTTGAGGATGGGAGCAGAAGCTCCAAACATCAGACAGGAAGGTAAATTTTCACTTGTCCTGGTTGGTGATCCAGAGGAAAATGAAGATGCTGTGTTACATACAGAGATGGCAGATGATAAATATTGTGGCTTTGCTGAAGTCTTACAGTCAACAGGAGAATTCAAGCCCCCCAGGCAAGGACTGCTAAACATCTGACTTCAGCCTAACATGTCTTTTCAGAACACTGAAGAGAAATCAGAAATTTTGAAATTATGTCCCTTTTCCAAATTGGAGTTCACTGCCTAGACCAGTAAAGGTCAATGTCCTCAGAGACATCGAGTGAAAGGAGAAGCTGAGACATCTGGGCTGGTTCCCTGCAGTATGGACATGAGGAAACTGGGCCTATGCAGAAGATCAGAGGATTTTATGCCACAGAACAGTGGCAGATGACCAATGCCCAACAATAACCAGCAAGGCTACCAGGAGGTTCCTGCACTGAGCCTGCAAGCAAGCCCTATTCACCTGAAATTTGATGGGAGCTGGAAATAAAGAGAAAGTAATTCATGTGAGTGTGATGCTGGGGAGAAACACTGCCTGACATAATATGAGTTTCCATTTCAGAATACAGAATAATTTAGATTGGAAAAGACCTTAGAGGTTGTCAAGTCCAACAATAATGGTAATAGGCATGATCTAAAGACTCAGAATCTTCTGTAACCTCTGATATTCCACACAGAAATGTAGAGACTTTCATATGCAGCTGGATACTTGCATGTTTAATGACACTTCTGTAGTCATTGTTTGCCAGCCCTACAGTCAAAGGAAACCTCTCTGGCAAGATTTCATTTCTGATGCCTCTTCTGAACATGAGAGCACAGAGAAATGAAAACTGACAGATTATGGAGATCTTCAATCCTTGTTTTCATTTGCTGGCATTCTGGTGGGTTTTTTTGTTGTTGCTTTGTTTTGTTTTGTTATTGGTTTTTTTTTAAATGCCATTGGGGAGTTATTTTATATGTAACGCCATAGAAGAGAATTAACTTGTTTTAGCTAATTATGTAGTTCTGTGATCACTGGACTGTTCAACATTTTAAATTCTCTGTTTCAAAGTCTTCCTTCTACAGTGGTTTAATGCAGCTAAGCAGATATGTGACAGATATTTATAAGAAGCATGAAAGTGAATAAAATAGGAGAAGTCAGATAAATTAGGAGTCTAGGGATGTTTGCATCAGCTCTTCAGGAGGGCTTTGCTGTGTGAGGAGTGTATTGCCTGGCAGTTTATTTCTAGTTTGTTTTCCCTACACTATTCAATGTTAACTGTGATTAGCCTTTACTGTGATTAACTTTATTAGCATGTGGTGAAGATTTACTTTAAAGAGCACATCTTCCACATAAATTGAATATATCATTCTTATACCTTTGGTAAGAGGAGGCATTTCAGACAACACATGAATATTCAAACACTCTTTAAAATGGAATGATTCTGTGTTCCAGTATTGCTTTTCCACTCTTTCAAGGACAAGACTACAAATTCAAAAACATTTTTATCTTCGTCTTTTTAAAATAATCAGATGTTTAGATCAGTGGTTTTGGGAATAGACTATTAATTGTATTGCTTTAGGCTCTTCTAGGAGACAAGGATGGCAAGATAAGACTGTAATAGAAGAGAATCTGGTATCCAGGACAATCATACAAAATCCAATTTATAAGCTGTTCAAAATAGGAAGGGCAAGCTGGAAAAAATCTTAGGAAAATTCAATGGCCTAAGCCCTGAAGCTATTGGCTTTTGATCTTTGTTGGAACTTTGAAGGGAAGGTGTTTTCATGATTGAAACTCATGGATTGTTGTTTACAGCCCAACAAAACAGATATGGTGTTATGATGGAGGTTAACACATCTCAGATTTTATAAACATTAAAGATGTCACTTTTACTCCCAGGAATCACTCTGTTGTACCACCATGGGACAAAATGCTCTGGCAATTGATGTTATCTGGCCCTTGCCATCTAGTAGCATAGTCACAGTTATTTATAAAGTAAAACAGAATTTTGCCCTACAGACTTGATATAAATGTCAAGTGCCCTGCAGTATTGTGCACTGTTCCTGGAGAAATGATCCATTAAAACCATCCATATGAGAGGAAGTATTCAAAACACTCCAGGAAGAAATTATATTCTTGTAGGATAATAGAGAAAATTGGCTGACTTGCATAGACTGAATTGATGTGCAGCAAAGCTCAGCTCTTCACAAACGATATCCCCATGCCAGAACTAAGGACATCCTTCCTTCAAGGGGGACACACAGCCTTCATTTTACTTTTTGCCTCAGAGCCTGCATTACATGTAAGCAAGGCTGTGCAGCTGGACAGAAAGAAAATGTGTAAAGTACATCAAAAATGAGAAATTGAGGCCAATAGAGATGTGCATGGATTAAAAAATAAAAGCTGCCAGGTACAAATGCAAAATGCAAAACAGAAGAAGCTGAATTCACAACACCCTGTGCATTTCAGAGGATTAGAAGTGTTTAAATTGGTGTTTAAATTGTAGAGATGAGTTTCCAACTTATCATGGTCAAAGTATTCCATCACTTATGTGCACATTGGGTAATGAAAGGATTTATTTGAGAGGAGAGGCTTTAAGGAAGGAAGGCTCTGTAAGTTGCTCAACTTAAAAGAAAAAGGAAAATATGGAAATAGTTGGTTTCTTACAATGAAAATATCTCACCAGCCTGCACTTTCAGTTCTACCAGGCTGCAGATCCAGCTGGAGAAGGCTCTCTCTTCCGTCTCAGCCTGGCCTGGAGGATGTTAGCATCCACCATTCAACAGGAGTTCTGCCCCTGGATAGAGAGAGAATTTGGTTGTGTTTTCTGTCAGTGTGCTTTGGAAAGGGAGTTAATTCCCTCACTGTGAGGGGTCTGCCAGACAAGATATGGTAATTCCTTACAGTAGGCTCAAAGGCCATTGCAAGCCAATTCAGCCTTATGAATTTCTCATAGGCAAGACACACCCAGTGGCTGCTGCTTCTTTCACATCTTGCTTAATCTGTTTGGAGGCTGATTGAGGTCATGCAGAGACACTTTCAGCTGCTTTGCACGCTCTGTGCAAAGGGACTATGCTCAAAGGAAACCAAAAGTGATTCTTGCCTGGGGAAGAATGGAAATGGTCTCTCCTTTTAAGTTCACCCCGTACTCAACAATTTAAAAACACAGCACTCTCACTCATCCTGAGAGGACATGATTTCTGAAGCTCTTTTCCCAGCTGTTTTCTGATTTTAAAAGGATTCTAACTCACAGCCCTCAGCCATGGTAATGATAATAACTGATCTGGTTAGAAATGGTGCCAGGCAAGCTTCTGGATTTAAGTAACTTTGCTATATAAACCTATTCAGTAGTGAGGGATTAGCATGGCCCAGATTCAAGGAGGAGGACACTCCTGTCCACCCAGAGATAACCTCCAAGTGCTCGCACTGACCTTGCTCTGTGTTCCAGCCCTGGTGCCCACTGTACTCTCTTTTACCTCCCTCTCTGCATTATTTTCCTTTAAACTAAAGTAGGGTGGAAATCGGGTTTGTTTAGGCTCCTATTATGTGCTCAAACTTTTAGTAAACCTGGAAGGACGTAAGACCACCTATAGGCTGTGGAGTAGATGTGCTTTGTGCACTCCCTGAAGTCTTGGTCTCTCAATTATCCAGGTCAGGGATTTGTCCAAAGCACACATCAGGCCTCCTTTGGGTTGTGTAGTTCCTGTATCCTTAGGAGTACAGGGGCTTGGGGGAGGAATGAGGGCTGATGTTCTCCACTGGCTCAGGAATCATTCTCAGAGCAGGCAATCCATGGGCCATATGCATGTGGACCACTTGGAAAAATTATCTGTCCCAAGCTGTCCTCAGATATTTTTCATCTGCAAGTAAATGTGACCTAGGACCTTCAAATTTCCTAGATACATGTTCATGAGTGTATTAGAAGACCAAAGGGCAGCTTCTAAGACCTATCCCACCTCTTAAAATATCCAGGCTTCCTCATGGCCTAAGAAGCTTAAAAATCACTGCACTCCAGTAGAAGATACAAATGATTTTTATTTTTTTAAATGATAACCACTTTTTGTCTTGTATTAAAGCCTTTTACTTCTTCAGAAACTTTCCACTTGGATTATGGAGCAGCAGAAAACCATTCCCAGAAGAAAAAGACAACATAATGGAACACAAATTAAAACACACATTCAAGTAACAAGCACTGAGAGTGGTCTAGAACACAACAACATGCATACAACTTTTAAAAATAATAAGTGAGTCCTAACACCCACACTTCAAAAACTGCAGAGCATCCTAATATCTTCCAGATGTGGACTTGAGTAGAGCTAAAGTTAGGTGGGTTACAACCTGCACTTTAAAAGCAGTTCTTTGCCACACATTGAAGAGAGTGAGGATTTGCTGAAGTAAAGGGAAAGGAGGGAGCTGAATCTTCTCCAACCAATACTCCACTAATGAATATGTGCACATTACTGGCAATCAAGAAAAGAGAGTAGTTCCCGTTATGAATATTTTCTTTATTTCTGATTGAGGCTGATAGAATTTCTCATGGGAAGCAGGCAGCAGAGAAGGTGGCCAAGTACAATCTCCTATTTCTGCCTGGAACCAGCTGCTTTTTACAAGTGCTCCCTGGAAACACTAAAGCATAAAACCCTGCATAACAGCATATAACCAGCTCAGGTTTGCATCGAGGTCTGGCCTGTGTGCATCTAGCATCCCTAATAACACTCTGAGCTTTTCCATCATGGCTGAATAACCTGAACTTGTGCAGCTTCCTTGTGCAGAAATCAGAATGTTCCCTGGGGCAGGAACAGGCAGAGGTGTCACAGAGCACTTAGCTTTCTCAAAGGTTGCATTTGTCCTGGAGGCACAAAAGTAACTCTTGACTTTCCAAGCCAGGATTCCTAGATAATATAGCTGCCTTTCCATGGGAAAGCCTCCAAGCTCCCTACAAAGAACGTTTATGGAGTCACTGAATGCTCCTTCCTAACAAGACTGCCAGGGGTCTCCCTGTCTGTGCAGGTGAGTGTGGCTTGTGTCCTCTGAGCACTCTCAAAAGTTAATGCTTTTCCCTAAGATCCTGTCTAAACACTGCCTGACTTCCCATGATGTTTAAGCTCCTGAAGACTTGCTCGGCTTGTGCTGGGCTCACTGTAAGCCAGGGCTGAGTTCTTTGAGTGGAGAGCCTTCCTTGGCTCCTCCAGAGGCTGGGCATCAAACTGGGACATCCTCAGGTTCTTCCATAGATTCAGGGAGAATTCCTCCTCGTGTCTGTCAAGGAGGAAGTTCTAAGAACCTTTGCTTTTCCTAGGGTAGAGGATGAGAAGAATCAGAGACCACTCTTCCTCATTTTTTATAAGGTAACTGAATATAAGTGAATATAAGAAATCAATAGAGATAAACAAAGCAAAAGATCACCACATATTTCTGCCAAAGCTTCAGACCTCAGCAGCTGCACTGAATTTGGTGTGGTAGAAGAACCTTTCTGAATAATTATTGGCATTTCTAGAAAAGCACAGCATGCTCACTACAGCATTCCAAAAATGCCCCATAGCAGAAAAATGGCTGCATTACTATTAATGCTGGTCATATTCTGAATTAAATACTTACTTCCTTAGTAAATGTTAAAATATCAGCGTTTTAAAGACAGCGCAGCACTTTCCTGAAAGAGTAGGTATCTTTAATTTCAATACATTTTATTAAAAATATTTGTCATTGTGAAAGACCCGATGATATTGTGAGCAAGTAGACAGTAAGAATCATCTGGCTTTCTTCTCCATGCATTACTAAGGGATCAGAATACATGTTTCAATTAAAATTTGAATTTTTCAGTAATCTTCCGGTATTAGAAAGAGTCAGAGACTCTTGTATGTGGTGGCTAATTGGCCACTTTATGCAGGGCACATCAGCTTTTTAGGAATTATATCCATTTACATCATCTGTGAACAGCTGTGTGTCTGTGGGCAAACAAAACACTGTTAGCCCTCGTGTCTCAGTTAAGAATTTAAGATACAAGTGACTAAACATGCTGGCATCAGTTGTAGAACATCTGGCATGGGGATTGGTCAAAAGCTGGTGAAAGAAAAATGTTGTACCTTGACTTTCTGGGTACCTCTTGGGATTTTAGTTCTTTGGATAAAAATTATTGGGATAATTCAAACTAATATGAGCCAGCTGCTTCTAGCACTGCAGACTGAAAAAATAAAATACAGAAAGAACAGAATGGCTTGGAGTCAGAAAAGTAAATTTGCAATGTGGTACTTTGCTGCTGTCTAGAGCTTGGTCTGATGAGAGCATTTAGCTCCCAGTGTCTCTTGCAAGACTGGTGGTGTAAAGAACAGCAACAAAGATGGAGAGATCTGAAACTGTGGAAGGAGCAAAGAGAGACAAGTGGGACAGTTGATCTGTAGTTTGTCACAGTTAACTCACACGACTTAAGTTTACTTGGAAAATTCTGTAGACAGGCAGGGAAACTGTTTTCCTGGGGTGCCAAAAGCCTTAAAATGGTAACATTTTGATTAGTATTCTTACTACTGCATATCTCTTGTCATAACTACATGTCCTTGCAAGAACAATCTGTTCATGCTGAAATAGGATACAAATAACTTAAAAAGGTCCAAAAATTTTAAAGGGCAAAAGGGGCAGCAGAGAGGAGGAAGAAGGAAAGTGATCTGCAGAATGTAATAAGGAACGGAGGGGAGCACAGAAATCTTCTGCACCTCCCCAGGCAAAATACAGAGATCAACAAAGAAATAATTGAAAATCATCAGCCTGGAGAAAGATGTGGAGAACAAAGTAGGTTCAAGGAGAAGGTTACAGCAGTGTGCAACTGTCCCAGCAGGAAAGTCTGTGCATGGTTGCATGGCAGCAGAGTGACTCCATTTATTACAGTTTAATTTATTGGCTGCTGACAATGTAGTCTGTTCAGAACAAATATAGTGCAGTCTCTGTCCTCACAAGTAGTCATTTTAGCTACAAAAAAATTAATTAAGGTCTTTCAGATTCCCTTCAGTGTATTTTAAACAAGGGCCATCAGTGCCTCACTCTTGCATTCACTGTTTTTTATTGGCTATGGCACAAAAGAAGGAAGTTGCTTATTAACAAATGTGACCCCCTTGTTTGCCTATTTTTCTTGCAATCCCTTCCTCCTCTTCCTTTCCAGAGGGAAGTCCTTGGGCACAGACCTGAGGTTAGGCTGGAGCTGCTCTGTCCATGCCCCACACCAGGTCCTTTGTGTCTCACAGAGGTGGGGCCACTGCTGGGGCATGGTGTGGAGAAGAGAGCAGAGAAATCAGTGCAGGCCATGAGCCCTGTGTAAGGACATTCCTCCTGCTCTGCTCCTTGTCCTGCAGCCATAAAGTTCATGGCTGTGGTTTTTGTACTGAATTTGGGACTCTCTGTGAATACAAAGTGTTGTAAGACATTCTACACTGCCCAAACTACAGCAACACAGCATGGAGAAGGCTAATCACCCTTCAAAATCCATGTTTATTCATAAAGTTTTAATGGCATGGGGAGGAGCAGCTCCAGACCTTTATCACCTGGAGCTGAAGTATGACCTATAAAAAAACTTTCTGTTCATTTAAAGGAAGATAAAATGAGTAGTATCCATCAGAGTTTATCTTGCTGCTTGTTGCTAAAGCTCATCTACACAAAATGTGGTTTTGTGTGATGTGGGACATCTACTGCAACTCCTGCAGGTGAGAATGGAGCACGCTAATGACATTTATTGCAGTCTGTATGAGGGGGTGCCATGCCAGAAAGACGAGTATGTCTAGAGGTGGAACTCTTTGCTACTCAT
>VWYI01038414.1:0-26357 GCA_013399455.1 Anthoscopus minutus | reverse complement strand
ATATATATATATATATATATATGTAAAGATTTAAATCAGAGTAATTATGAAAGGCTATAAATCATTTTTTAATCTTTTTGTCACATTCCTAATTAAATTACTTGTATTTCTTTTTCTGGTGGTAGAGATTTCGTGCTATGTAGTTTCAATTGATTAGGGCTGGTACAGATGGTCAGCAGCACTAAATTGATCAATACCATGGAAGGGGGATCATTTGGTGCACCTTTCCAAAGACATTCCATGCTTTTCAAAAAGTAGAATATAAGAGGAAGATGTTTTGAAGAGGGCAAAAGGAAAACTGAGGCCAGCAGGAAGCTTCCTGTGTAAAGAAGGCAGAAGAAGGTAGGATATGTAAGCTGTTCTTCTAAATAAGGCAGAAGATTATGGGCCATGTTCTTTTCTTGGCACTCACACTAAGATCTTGAGCAGGTTACTTTGCCAGATACATTCCTCACAAATGCAATTCATATTTGTTGTTATTTTGAGGGTGATGAATAGAAGACAAACACTAGCAATGGAACTTCTTGTGATAATTTTTTTTTTCAGAATTACTCTGGGCCTTCTCTGAGTCCACTGTTTTTCTATATTCTGAAAAGATGTGTACACACCTAAAGGTTTGTTAGATCTTCAACTCTGTGACATGTTCCATCTATGCTAGTTACACTGTCTTTGCTACTGCCTATTGAAAAGGATGGGAGGGACTGCTTATTTTATATTTCTAATAAGAACTGGGGATTTTCTTCCCATATTTGGTGTGTAATAAAATAATGTCTAAATATGTTTAATTTACTAGTCTTATTATCCATGATAATGATATATTGCTCACTTCTGTATTATATATTTGAAATGACAGATATGAAGTTACTAAATTATGCACCTAATTCTTAGAATACTGCACAAAAATGAGATAAATAATTTAAAAACTGGGATTTTTTTTTGCATATTTTATCCATACATAAAAAAAAAAGGTGCCTTAAATCTGTTTCTTCAGAATAGGTAGTTCTTTTCTGTTTATCTCTTGGTATCATTAGGGAGTTGCATTTATTGATGTAACTTTTCAAATTGATCATGTGATTATGTAACTTTTAGAGATCACATACCTTAGAGAACACATACACAGGTTGCAGTAATAGGCCCTGGTCACTATGTGCAATATGTTTGGTGAATATATAAATATGGCAAGATCTTCATAAGTTTATAAATGGATAGCTGTATTTTTGGTGCAACTTATTTCTAGCACTGCTTTCGTTAAGATTGTGACAATGATTTTGAAGACAGCATGCTAAAAAATGAAGACATTTAAAATATTGTGAAGCTTCTTATTTGTCCGAAAGTAAGCAAAGTAGTGGCTTGTAGGACTCTTACTTATCTGACACAGAAAAAGTAAAATATTAGTAATAATCAATACAAATTAAAGAAGCAGAAGCTGAAATAACAGGAAGAAGCAAACAATGTCCCAGACCAAGACAAAAAAATCAGTAATCCTCAGTAAATAGTAGTAACTAGGTGGAGAATTGGACTAGTGGATAATGATCCTGCTTTCTTCTGTTGATTTCTGTTGTTTTTGGTACAATAGAACTTCTTCTTATACTTCATACACTTCCCTGTGAATAAGGAATTCTCTTGAGGAGGTCAGTCATTAACATCCCATGAACTTCAGGGATTTGTACTGCCAAGAGCATGTCATTTTAAATTTCATCTTGTTTCATAGGTATTCTAATACTCTCGTATAAGATTCTTGTATATGAGGCAGTACACAAAAGAAAGTTGCTGTCACTTGACTAAGCAGGATTCAGTTAAACTGATACAGATTATTCCAAAGGAATACTGAAATTCCAAATTGCTTTAGTAAGAAGAAATCCACAGAAACTATTCATGCAGAAGTATGATAGGCTGTTTTTTGTTAGGTGTCTCCAATGAAACATAAAATATCAACAGCTAGTAACTATACTTAACTTTTAAAGGCTTAGTGGATACATTTTTTTACAGCAGTCCAAACTGTTGATTAAATCCAGTGTAGCTTTTTATAATTTTATTGTCTTGGATATGTGGATCATCTCTTATGTAAGTAGAGTTGAGGTGAACTGTTGAACAATCTAAAGTTACTCCAGTTAAGCAGATAGAATTATACTCACTTTAATCAGTAGCCTGCTCTTGGAAGGCATTTGAACATCCATCAGGTTTATAATCCCCCACAGCATTATGTGTGAGAATCTCATACACAATGCTTTTATTTGTAGAATACACTTAAAAAGGGAAGATATAATAGCATCTGGTAAATGAGCACATTGTAAATTATGATAACTTCTTAACTGGATTTTCTTCCAAAAACATCATGCAATTCTTAAGTCAGTCTATTAAAAAATATACACCTTTGGAGAGAAGGCTGCCTTTGAAAACATTAGCATGCAGAGTTTTTTAGTCATAAAGCTGAGTTTGACTTATCTTTTATTTCAGCTTTGTTCTGTTTTGGAAACAAAATATTGGTATAGGAGTACCCACATCATTACTGTTTCTTTAAAAAGCCCCCCAAAGTTAAGTTTACCCAGACATCATGATTTTGGTAGAGCTGGTCAGGATGGGTTTTGGAGTTGTTTTGTTTGTTTAATTGCTTTTACAATTTTCAAGTTTTGGAGTTGTTTTGTTTGTTTAATTGCTTTTACCCCTCAGGAAAAATAGTGCAGCATCTAAGCTACAAAACTAAGCATCACATTCTATTTCGAAGTATTTTCATTTTATTATTGTAACAATTTAGTATATGTGAAATACCATTTCATTATGGTGGATGTACAGAGTTGGATGCACATTTTCAAATATATAATCTCAGCCAATCCTAGAACTAAATACATTGCATATTCTCTATTTTGTTCTTAGCCTTATACAAATGAAAACAATGCAGAGAAGAGGATAAACAAATTATTTATAATAGAATAAAAGTACATTTTGACACAGTTACCATGCTGTGATTGTACAATCTTTGATTCTTCCATATTTCTACAATAACAGCTGAAGGTGATTTAAAACTTTCCTGAATAAAAAAATCATACACATAATCTATAAAAGTATACTTTTTCTTATTTTTAACACTTGTGTAACAACCCAGAAGGGAAGAATCTAGAGTTCCTTGTATTATTAAAGCTTATTTGTACATTTTCAACTTCTTTTGAGTCTGAATGATAAAGAATCATATTGTGAATACATTATCTTGCATTTGCTGATTTTACAGACATGGAACAATTAAATGATTTGGTTTGGAAGTGACCTTAAAATCATCTAATTCCAACCTCTCTGCCATACACAAGGACACCTTCCACCAGACCAGGTTGCTCAAAGCCACATCCAACCCCATCTTGAGCACTTCTAGGGATGAAGCTTCTCTGGGCAGCCTGTTGCAGTGTCTGACCACCAGTAAAGAATTTCTTTCAAATATCTAATCTAAACCTGTTCTTTATTCAACTTAAAGCCATTACCCATTGTCCTATTAGTACATGCCCTTGAGAAAAGTTTCCCTCCAACCTTCTTGCAATCTCCCTTTAGGTACTAGAAGGCTGCAGTGAAATCCCCCTGGATCCTCCTTTTCTCGAAGCTGAATGACCCCATCTCTCTCATCCTCTCTTTGTAGAAGAGGTGCTTCAGCCCTCTGATCATCTTTGTGGCCTCATTTGGGCTTGCTCCAACAGAGCCATGTCTTTCCACTGCTGGGGGCCTATGAGCTGGATGCAGTACTCCATGGGGTATTATTATGAGAGTGGAGTAGAGTGGCAGAATCACCTCCCTTGACCTTCCAGCTATGTGTCTCTGGATGCAGCTTGGGATTCAATTTGTTTTCTGGACTGCGAGGACATGTTACTGGCTTGTATTTAGTTTTTCATCCACTAAGCCCATCTCTTAAGATCTGTTCTCAATTCACCCATCACCAGCTGGTATCCATGTCTGGGATTGCCCTAAATTGTTAAACTTCTGTCAGATTAAAATACCTGGAGAGGTACTCAGCTGCAAGTACTAATATAATGGAAAAAAAGACCACTGGTTTATTGTGCTAGCTTTTTCTTTTAAACATCAAAAAAAAGAAAGGTATATGGTGGATATAATACAACTGAATGTTTTTACCTTGCTTGTAAGAAGTCTAAACATCTTGATTTAGTAGATGTGAAAACCAGCATTTTATCCTTTATATATACTCTATGAAAAACTGATAGAAGGGTAATAATGATCCTTGCTATGTTTTCCTTCACTTCTGTGCAAGGTCTTCAAAGAACAGCAAATTTGAATATCTGTGTGAACAACCAGTGTTTACTGGCCACATTAAGGTCTCCAACATTGTAGAGCCTCAGATCTCACTCAGTGAATTTCTTAAAAGGGACAAAGATTCTTTTATGTACCCTGAGTCAGATGTGCAGTAGAAAATATCAGCAAGATATTCTTCAAGAGGTCAAAACAACAGAAACTTTACTGTCAAACTTAATAAAACCAGGGAATTATGGCAGAAGTTGAAAATAACATTTTATCAGCATAAAGCATTTCACAAAGCAGTAACTTAGCAAACTCTAAGTCCATTCAACCAAGCAAACTCCAACCCACCCAATTTTAAGTTGCTCATACTTTGAGAAGAGGGAATTAGGGGAAGAAGGAAGCAAAAGGGAGATGAGATACAGAAAAGAACAAAAATAGCTACTACTCCTGATTCCAGCAGTGTTTCAAGGAGGTAGAGTCAAGACAATACCTTGTTCTCCCACTTAAGTACAAATTGGCTTTCCCAGGCCCTTTCCACAGGTGGGACTCTGGAATGGTAGCCACTCAGGATCTGGGGTTGGGGGCTCCAGGGGCAGGGTGTGGAGCATGGCCTCTGGTGTGCCAGGGATTGGCAGCCCCTATGGGGGCTGGAATACAGGCCCCAGGGATGGGATGTGTGGAGCAGAGTGTTGCCTTGCCAGGGAAAGGCTTGGTCTGCCCCTTTCCCCATGCATGAGGCTGAAATGTTTTGAGCCAGCCATCTCTTCCAGTCTCTCATAAACATTTGCCAGTTTTCAGTATTGAATAGATTCAACAGGTATAAAAAGACATTTCTCTCTTCCTTTTGTACTTATATGATGTCCATTTGTATATTCTTTCAAAGTCTTGTATTTGGTATGTTTATTTTTACAAAACCATTCTGATGAAGGGTAGTATATAGACTTCTCGATTAATACAAATATCTGACTTGACACTGTATATAATTCTTGTTTAAGTGAACCGGTCATGTATTTTAGCCATCTAGTCTTTGTTTAAAGCCCTCAAGTGATGGGCAATCTACATATAACCCTCAACAAATTGTTTATTTTATTTTATTTTATTTTATTTGTTAACAAATCTAACAGTATAATGCCATACCTTTTTTCCACTTTCTAAATTCAGAGCCCACCCACTGAGTAACTACTGGTTAGGAATCACTATGAACAGGTATGTCCCTCCTTGGAACAGTTGTTAGTCATAGTAAGATTCTCAGTAAAAATTATCTGCTGAATGATTTTGAATTTTTGGATGATTCTTAGTGTAGGTTGCTCAGAAGTAATTTACTGTAATTAAAAAAATATTTGAAATTCAGAATTAATTTAATCAGTGGATGCAATGTAATGAGTAAAGAGAAATGCTGCCAGGTAACCAAATAATGCACCAGAAATCATTCTGAGGAAGTAGGCAACAAGTATTACTAGTCTTCAATACAAGGTAAGAGAAGGAAAGACCCTGAGATTAGCTCAGCTGGTCTGAGTGTGGGTGCTAATAATGCCATGGTTGCAGGTTGTTGATCCTGTATGGGCCGTTCAATTAAGAGCTTAAGCAAGTAAGAGCTGTATGGATTTGATGATCCTTATGGGTCCCTTTCAACTTAGAACATTCTGTGATTCTGTAAAAAAGATGGAGAGAGACTACTTAAAAGGGCATGTAGTGACAGGACAAGAGGGAAGGACTTTAAAGTGAGAGAGAGTAGGTTTAGATCAGATATTCAAAAGAAATTCTTTACTGCAAGGGTGGTGGAACAGAGAAATTGTAGATGCCCCATCCTTGGGAGTGTTTGAGGCCAGGCTGGATGTGGCTTTTAGCAACCTGGTTTAGTGGAGGATCTTCCTGCACACAGCAGGAGGTTTGGAACTAGGTAACCTTTAAGGTCCCTTCTTACCCAGGGCATTCTATGATTCTGTATTTATATTGTCCATGTAAAGCTCATTTTATTGCTATTGTTCAGTATTTCCTTAAGGTTTCTTTTCTTCCAGCACATTCCTTTAAGCATACTCATTTATTGAACTCTTTGGAAAGAGCCAGCATAGAAGAAGGACAAACACTCAAAACAGATTGTATTTTAAAACATTCTTTGATGGAGTCATCTGGCTCTAAAAAGCTTGTCTAGAAAATGATTTTGTCTGATGAAGTCACTGCGATGCTTCTCAGTGCCTTGACTAAAAAACACATGAGACGATATTTTTGGTACTTTCTTCTTGTTCCCTTCAGCTTTATCTGTACTATGTTTGTTACTTGGGTTAGATTTTATTTAGCATATTTCTTTTTTTCTCACACCTCTGACATGTAACTTCTAGTCTGAGTGATTATTGGTTTGTTTCTTAAATCCATTGAGTCTGTTATGCTTTCTCTGAATCTCTGAAGCCTAAGAGATTTAGGCTGTGACTATGGAAAGGATTGGAGTATAAAGCTGAGTATGATACAGAGAGCAATTTCCTGAATCACAACAGTGAAAGGGAATAGATGATCCTTTGTTATTTTTGGTTTATTTTTGTTTCAGAAGTGTTGTGTTAGGCACAGAATTCCGTCATCTCCTTCTTATGTTGCAATTTAGTCTTGATAACTGCAACTTCTCAGCAGCATTCCAGCTTGGTGACTCATAGCAGATGTAAGCCTCAACTCTGCAGAATTTAATAGCAAAAACAGCCACAGCTTGGGAAAGGCTCTGGAATTATTTGCATCAGCTTAAGAAGATTTAACAACTTTGAGTTCTGTCCAGAAGTTAAAGGTAAACATTTAAGGTACCTATGAGGGAAGAAGGAAGACATTTGGCTAATTTCTATAGTTATGGCTTAAAAGTAATTTGTTTTTGAAGGCCATATAACTGGTGCAGTGTTGATAATGATGTATGAATGTTTACCAGGATCTAGATATTTTCCTGCATTTCTAGGTAGTTAATCCATTATTTGAATCTGCAGTTTCTAAATTTGTATTACTATAGGCTATATGAGCAAGGCTGCTTTTAGAACCTAAAAGTAAATCAAATAATGAATTATTTTTCAGATGAAGAAAACAGGGAAATTTTTGTAACACCACCGAATTTAAACACAGCAAAATCTGTGCATGAGTTTTATAATTTGAATTTTAAGAAAGAAAACAAAAACTTTCCAGTTATTTTCTATCCTTTTGGCAGATTCTCTCTTACTATTATTGGATTTATTAGCAAAGCAAGTCTTACTGACACTATGCCAACAGAAGCAGGCATCTGTATTTCATCTAGTTTGCTGTCTCTTAAATTCAAAAAACATAAGAACATTCTAATGGTTCAAACTTTTTGTAGCACAGAACTTCTTTAATGTCATCAAATCTAGTATTTTTTTATTTAAAGACTTGGAAAAAAACATCAAATTCAGGGAAATTTGAATATAGGATTGACTCTGTGTGTATCCTTTAAAGTAAACCTATGCACAGAGAAGAAAAAAGATGTCTTCCCAGAATTCTGATTCCATAGCTTTGGAAAAAAAAATTCTGTCCAACTGCACAATGCATATTCCAGGTGTACCCTTGCAATAATGTAGTGGTTTAGATGAGTAACCCCTGGGATAAAATTTAAAGGTTTCACAAGAATTGCACCTAAACCTAATTTCTTTAAAACAGGGTGATTTTTTTTTTTCCAGCTAACTGTTAAGGGTTTGTGTTTCAACTTGAAAATATAACACCAAGATTTTCTTACTCTAGCATGATGTGTGATAATTAATCTGAGATTAAGATTTTCCTGCAAAAGAATATCCCCTATACAAATTTAGGAGGTCTTTTTTTTTTAATTAAATCAACACAGGTGTTACAAAAAAAGTCTTGGAAGTATCTCAACACTTAACTCTTCAGGTTACTCTGAGATGATTAAAATTTGTAATCTTTTGCAAGTTTTTTTGAGTTAAAGATTTTATCCAATCGTGTATTGTCAGAAAATAACTTTACAAGTAGGGTAAATATTTAAAGGACTGAAGAAATTAGTTTAAGAAATCGACTTTCAAAGGAGTCTTCCTAGAGCAAGATATTAAGCTTCCCTTGAAAATAAATTTAGATTTCCATGTTACTGAATACCATGGATGTGCACCTTCAGGGAACTGTTACTAATACAACCTCTACTGAAACTTTTTTTAGAAATAAGGTAACTAAGTAAAAAGTTACCCACATTAATACCATGTCCGAACCTGATGATTTAGGTGGTGTGTCAAAGTGCTTTGAACATGTAAGGGGCTTGACCCTATTTACCACTTTTCTTATCACTGTAAAGTTGCCCACTCAGTGAATCTCATGTCACTACAACTGTGAGATGGACAAACTACAGGAGTTTATGACTGCTGAGAAACTGGCTTAAAGGTGCAAGGTCCAGGGCCAGCACTACTGATTGTACTCTGCCTCATCTGAGTCTACCTGCTGGGCAGTGACAGAGGCAGAGAAATGCTTTTAAGTCACCCATTTCTATTATACATAATCTATGTAAGTATTTTACTGTTTGGGGGCCTTCGTTTCTCCTCTGTGAAAAGCATGTTTGTCTTACAAAACAATTTTGATGTTCTATCAGCTAACATTTGTAAGACAGTGATATAGAGTGGTGATTGATTTGGCCTATAAAATAATTTTGTTATGAAAAAATGGGGTTTAAAATGCTATGGGTCATACTCTACAAAGTATCCATAGCTATCAGTTTAAAAATGTCATCCTTGTCACCAGTAGAATAAAAGTTAGTAACTATTTTGGATTTTTTCCCCTGAATTACTCTATGGCAGTAAAATCATCTTGATCCTCTCCTGGTGCACAAAATTTGCACAAATCTTTAGATCAAGGACAACTGGCCCAATTCAGATTTTAATTGCTTGTCTGTGACAGAGAGCTTTCTCACGGATTTAATGGACCAACAAGGAATGTTGGTTTTTCAGCTGTTTTTCAGCTTGTTTAAAATGTTTTTGCTTTGTCTTGAACATAAAATATGTGAGTTTGAATCTTGAATAGTTATCCTAAAATACATGGAGAGCTCTAATACAAAGTGGCCTAAAAGGGTAAATTCTCATTTTACTGGCCTTTGGAGTTGCATTTTATCAGACTATTTTAGACATTTGTAATGAATCCTGCATGTACATTATATTTACAATTTACAAGAAAAGAATTATAGGTTAAATATATTCTTTTGAATAAGATTTAAGACATCAAGTGTAAATTTTAGTTTTTATGTTTAAGTTAACTAGTGTTTCCTTTGTTCCTCTACTTCACAGCTTCCAAAATGAAGACTTTGATAATGATTGATTTTGTCCTTGCAGCAAGCTTGATGGATGTCATTGGCAGCTCTGTAAGTTCTAGTAATTACATTTTTTCTGTAGAGTTTCTTCTAAATACCACATACCTTATCCTCCATAGCGCTCACATCCCCTTGCAATCTCTACGCATGATGGCAGAACCTTTGATGGAAAAGATTAAAATTCATTAAAAAATGAAAAAATGAGGAAATATCTTCAAAGGTTTTCAGAGGGGTGTCATGGGTTACAGTACAAAATGTAATCAAAACTGTGTTATTCTATCACCATCTGCTGGAACTGGAATGAGGGGAAGTGATGCAATCTTGTGTTGATAAGCCAGCTGATAAGAAATCAGCAGGACAATTTCCCTATTTCTCTCACGACCCATCCTCCCTCTAGGGAGGGGTTTTCTGCTGATGGGCCATTGAGTCCACTGATAAGCTTACATCATCCCATTGGAAAATGCTCCATCCAAGGGGAGAAGCTGATGGGCCATTGAGTCCACTGATAAGCTTACATCATCCCATTGGAAAATGCTCCATCCAGGGGGGAGGAGCCAAGCCCCTCTACCTGGATAAAAACCAGAGAACTGGGGCACCAAGGTGCCTTTATTCACTGGACTCTCAGAGGAAGACCAGGCTCATATAGTACCACTGGACTACTGCCAACACCCTGACCAACAGGCTATCAGGTTGTATTCTGACTTTGTCAGTAGCTTTCTTTCTTTTCTTCCTATTTCCTAATAAATTGTATTTCTGACTTGGAGTCTCTCACTGGTTTTGTTCTCAAACCAGTACAAGGGGACAAGTTTCCAATAAGGAAAGAGGGAACAAATGCATAAATTTACGATGGGAGGTAAGTCACTAGGCAATGGCACCAAAGAAAGAAATCCAGTCAGTTTGTGACTGGATCTGATATGAAAGAGGAGATGATGTATCTTTCCTAAAACAGATATCATATGGTACATAGAGGCACATTGTACAGAAGGCACACAAGGTGGTTATACTGCCATTCAGGGGTGATGTTAACTCAGAATAACACCTGTAGTTTTGAGCAGCATACTTATAGAAACCCAAAGTCCAGAACCTCCTAAAGCAGTAGCTGCAGCAGTGATATTTTTGGTCACTGACACATAGTATGCAGAATGTTTCCATCCTTTTCCACCTTGTCCACTTGCCATTACAACTTTTTCTCAAACAAGATCCATAACTTCATATTCTTTCTTGTTTCTATGTAACTACATTATAGTTCATACTCAGAAACAATCATCAAAGCTCCTTCACTACAAGCTCCCAAAACCCTCTCCTATATATTTTGTTTCTCTAACAAAAACCCTATTAAAATCACACTTACTCCACAATTTAAAATACCTCTAGCCTCACCAACCCTGCACTGCATGTCATGGCTCTCCTTACTAGTTTTATATTCAGGTCGTAAATTTCAGAGACTTAAAGGGATTGAATTCTTGATTCATAATTGCCTAGGTAGAAGTGGTTGCTGAATTTACAACTATTGTTGGTGGCTTACATTACCTTATGGAAAACTTTGGCTGAGATAAGTAGCTTTATAGAGGCAGAATAGGAAGTACCTGACTCTAATCACTTCTGCTCAGTGGTGAACAATATTACTAATTTCTGAAGAGGCCTACTGAGAAAAGAGGCATCACTGTTAAATGCATTTAGTTATTTTTTTAATTATTATTTTTCATTTAGAATATTGTGGACTTAGCTGACCTTCTTAGTAAAACCTAGGAGTATTCAGAACTTTACTTCAAAGTTTTCACTTTGAAATCTCATTAAAACACTAATCTCAATATAGAGATATTTTGTAGCTAATTTATATTCTGAAAAGTATAGGAAATAGCACCACAGGCAAAAAATTTCTATTTTTATGGTTTTCATGAAGTATTCTGAGCCTAATTTTAGCAATAATTTTGATGGAAGGTCACTGGCTGCTAAATAATTCACACAATAATGAAAGTGAATACACATTAATTGCAGCAGCTGGTTAAATGTGGGACTGTGTGCCCAAGAGCAGAGCTGTCAGCAGTTGTTAGATAATTGCTTCTCAATGCGTAGTGCAAACAGTTGCTTCACTGAAAGAGACAGAACAGGTTGTGTTCAGTCTGGTTTCAGTCAGTGGGCACCACTGCCTACTGGAAACAGCCTCAGTAAAATCCACATTTTGTTGAGTATTTCAACACTGTAGTGGTCTTACTTTGGTCTATATCTAACAAATGGAATAGCAATATGTTACAGCTCCTGACTTAAAACCGTAGTTTACATTTTGG
This sequence comes from Anthoscopus minutus, assembly GCA_013399455.1. NCBI lineage: Eukaryota > Metazoa > Chordata > Aves > Passeriformes > Paridae > Anthoscopus > Anthoscopus minutus. The sequence continues at coordinate 14,555 of VWYI01038414.1, read as the reverse complement.
TTCTTTATGACTCCAGCTGTGCACTGGTTTAACTCCAATGGTTTTTAAAGGATTATCCTGTGGAAAAAAGTGTAGCAACACATTGAAAGAACAGTCTGGTAAACTGAGGATCTCAAAGCTAAATTTATCCAATTGAAGCTACAGTTACCTTGTGATTGTCCCATGGAAAAAACAAACACGGAATTCCAAATATGAGAACTGTGGTTTTGCTGTTCAGCAGCAAAATCTAAATGGATTTGTCTGGAGCTGACACAGAGAGACATCAATGAGAAGGCTGAAGACAAGGAGAGAAGAGAAACTAACAGATACCAGTGCTTTTCATATGTAGGTTACTTTGAAAATTTTATTTCTGCTTAAACATTTTTTTTCTTATGCTGTAATTATTCAGTATGGCTAGCTATGTCTTGATTGTCACTTCTAAATTACTGTCACTTCCTAAGAATTAAGAGTTTAAAACCTTTTAAATCAGGAAATTCTATGTGTAGTGTAGATATATCACTGTTCACCCCATCATGAGTGTATTTTTTGTAAAGCAGATGAGAATCAGCTCATAATTAATTTTTAATTTTTATGAATTAATTCATAATTTTAAAGTAAACAACAAAAAGATGGATATTAAATGCAAGTTTAAGAATAATATTTAGAGACACAGCCTGTTGCAGAGTTGTGTTTAATTTAGTTCAAAGTAAAGGAACTTTAATTGTGGTATATTAATTCTTATTGATTGATTCATATTCATACTGAATTTAGATACCAAGTTTTTCTAAAGTAAGGTAATATTTTTTCAGAAGTTCTATACTTGTGCTATATAATTTAATATCAGCAGAAGAATGGCTTTTAGCAGTATGAAAGAGGAACTGATAGAGGCATTTCTTTCCTCTCGAAGAAACACACATAGCTGCCCTTAGCTGCCTGTAGCTGTGTCTCCTCAAATGCACAGTCCCTTGCTCTTTCCAGAATGGAAATGAGCTTTGTGGCTCAGATCTAGCCACAGAGAGGTGGTGTCAGAGGTGTTAGAGAGGTCAGGTGTCAGAGAGGTTACCCACCTGAACTCTTGTCCGTGAAATTACAAGGGCCACAGGGAGGGTCACCGTTTCCAAGTCTCTCCTATTGCGTTTTACTATGTCTCCAAGGTTGTGAAGACTGAGTTAAGACTGATACAGGCTAACCTTCTCAATAAAACTGGTAACTGTTGCATGGTGGCTTCTTTATCACTCTTAATTTAGTATGATTAGAATAAGTATTTGGTCTGACTGGGAACATGGGATTTTTTGGACGGCTTTTCTTTTGTAGTTATCATTAACTCATCAGGGTGAGCCTGGAAATATTTTTTCAATACTTTAAAAATTTATTCACTCTTTCTCAATCCACATGTGCATCTCTTTCTCTCTCTCTGCAGTCCTCTATAATTTTCTATATTCACACAGGACTAGACTGACAATTTGCAGACTCTTCTGGCTCTCCCATTGAATTCATTCCCACTGAATAGAAAATTCAGCTTTTGTGAAGGGTTTGTATGAAGTTGCAGATACAATTGAGACAACCACCCTGGAAAGGCTGTGAAATAAATAGTGCATCTTTTTTTTGTAACATGCAACATGTCCCACACTAACCAGTGCATACAGTCAAATAACATCCCTCTAAGCCACTGTAGTAGCTTTGTATGTCCTTATATTTTAACTATTTTCTTCTCTTGTTTCCTGCTAGAAGAAAAGGATGATATGGTAGGCATCTCATATAGCTATCAACAACTGAAAAAAAGATTTTCAGGCGAAGGTTCTTAAATAAGATAGGATTTCGGGATGTTACTGGGTTATTGGCTGCCGTGTCCCTCTATAAAAGGTGTTTGGGACATCTGCCTTTGGCCTTACAGCGTCCCCTTGTGGCCAAGCATGGCCATGGTGCCCCAGCAGATCGGCCAGCGCAAGGCTCAGCGCTGGGCGCGAAGCGTGGCGTGGGCAGCCCAAACACAGGCTGCTGAACCTTTCCATCTCCAACAGGTCGCTGACAAACTGCCTAGGTATGCCACATATGTATATATATTTTTTCCTGTTCTTTTATTTTGCTGTGCATTTTAGATTGCAGTTAAATATGAATTAAAGAAAGCCTCTGATACACTTCAGTAATACTTAAAGCAGAAGTCTGTCTTCAGGATTGTTCTGCACAGTCTTATGATCAAATTTTTAAATATTGCAGGCAAATGGAACAATTTGTTGGAAGTGTTAATGTACAGTGGGTGTAGCCTGAGCTTGATGCAAACAGAAGTGTGCAGACAGCACTGAAGTGCCCCTCAGTATGCACAGCATTATGCTATTGCAGATACTTATATAGTTTGGTGTGATAGGGCAGTGTTCTGAGATATCAGTTCTTCCATATGGATGCCAAATATTGCAGGTCTACATGTAAATAATGTTCCCTATGAATAAGGTAGCACCAATATAGAACTACTGCAAATTTGATCTTACATGTCAGATTTCCAGAAAGTCACCCTTTGATTTTGCCTTTACAGAGCTAGTTGTGCTCTTTTACAAGCTGTTAAGCTCTGCTCCTATAAAATTTCAGTGTTACTGATGCAAAACCTGTGTCATATTTCCAAAGGCTTTTCTCCCTCACACTGAAATAATATTTATTTAATATATATTTTAAACGATACAGATTGTTTTAATTTAAGTTCTCCAGATCAGGTTCTGTTCATTTTGGCTATTTTACCATAGTTTTTAATCTAAAATCAATTACTTACTGCTCAGCATGCATTCAGCATGTCAGAATTTGGAACAGCTATTCCAGCTCTTGAGGGTCAAGTAAGTGCTAGGTAGCATTGTAACAGAATTGCCACATTTCTCACTCACTGCATGGCAAAATTAAGAACAGAAGTCACAGCACAACATTGACTTTAACTTTTATTTTTCATGCATATTCATGGCTTCTTAGGGACTATTTTAGCATGCCAAAAATGAGCTTAAAACAACAATATTTATGTTGGCAATGTTGAGATTCTTATCATAACAAATGTGTAATTTAAAAGCATTCAAAAAATGCACTATGAAGTTGAAAACATATCCATGTGGACTGCATTTCTTTAAACTCTTTGGAACCTTCACAATGTTAGTAGCAGTAGCAGGCTTCACTGGATAGAAACTCTATGTGCATGGAAGATGATAGAGATAGGGCCTCCTTTTGATAGGGCCTGTATTACAGTGTTTTTCCCTAAACTCCCTGCTGCATGTTTACAGTTAGAGCTGGTAGCACTGAAGAGAAGGTCTCTTTGCAAAGCATTCATAATATGTATGTTTTATATATTATGTGTAGTAACATATTAAATAATTTTAAACAGCATAGTAACAGAGATGGAAGCCAACATAGTGTGTGTGGGAAATTGTGACCAAAATGTTTTATTCAAGTTTAATTTTATTTATAGTTTGGTTGGTTGGCTCTTTGTGTCACATATTAAATATCACAAAAAACATTGTTGATTTTACAATATGTTTTCCTCTCTAGGATTTACAGAAATGTTTTCAAGAGCAGATACGACTTCAGGGCCAGGTGAGGCTTCTGGAACATCGTGTGAAGCAGCAGCAGTTAAAAATTATACAGCACTTAGAGAAGAAAGAGATTCAGTACAGTGACAGAGAAGATGAAAACAGTGTCATTGACTTGGGAGGAAAAAGACAGTATTCAGGTTAGAAATGAAGCTATTCTTTTAATTTCCATTCATTGTAATGTTACCCAGAAGCTTTAGCACAATTGGGCCTATTTAGTTACAGTTTTAAAAACTCATCATAGAATGTTTGTTTAAAACAGTGCTCAGCTTTTACCTGGACTTTCTGTGCAGGGGAAATTTTTTAATGTGAGATGGTAGAAATCAAATCAGGTTTTAAGAAGTTTACTGATTTATTAATAGTGCAGAATTAAAAAACAATCAATGGACAATTAATGAAGCATAAATATCAGCAATACAACAAATAAAAGCCAATAATAGACATTTACAAAATGTTAACTATTAGTTAAAGATGTCTAAACACAATTCTTTGACTAATGTTCGAAGTTGTTCTAACAATCTCAAAAAGAACAGGGTTAATTCACATTCATATATTCAAATGGTTGCCTGGGTTACAAGCAACTGACTATTCCAACCTGTAAAGTCCCTGAGACATCCATATTTACACACATAAGCCTGGCATAATGACATCTACATCTCACTTTAATAACATTTTGACTGAGTTGGATTCAGCTCATGACATCACAGCTTTAAAATACTGGTTTAAAATTGTTTTCCTAATTTTATCAGCATTCTGATGGTGACCCTCTCCTACAGCTGAAGACTTATAGAAGCTGCAGTATATAACAAAACACCATCCAAACTCTTGATATAATAAAATACCATCCAAAACAATAGTTGGGATTGAAAATACCATTTAGGAGTCTGACTTCTAGATGGTGTTTGTTTCTAGCTGTCCAATGCTAGAAAGTCTTAACTACGATTATTTTTAATAGCGTTGTTTGAATATGCTTGTAGTGCTTACTCTGCTGGAAGAAATACCAATATATATAACATTTGATCCCAAGGCATCAAATATAATAAAACATCATGAAAATGAAATTAAAAGCAGTTGTAAATCTGACTTTAAATTTTAGCTGTGTATTTATGTACTCAGCGTCCTGGAACACTTTATTTTTATTATCAGGACTGACTCATTTGTTGCTGGAAAAGATTATTAAAGCCACATTTCTCTGAAAGGTTTTTGTCTTTTCTTAGCTTATGCCTCAATTTATTCTTTTACAATGTTATTCTAAAAAGCAGATCTAACTCATTCCCGTTTCTGATTAATTTTTTCCCCCCATTGTTTTTTCACTTTCTTTACAGCTTGGAAAATGCTTTTCCCTGTCCATACTGCATTGCTTTCTCAAACGTCTGTAGTATTTTAATATCAACAGAGCTGGATAACTTGAGTTAGTGAGGAGGAAATCCCACACTATATACACCTGCTAAAAACTAAGATATGCTTGTGTTTTGCTAACTTGCTAAGAAATTAATGGACAAGAAAAGCTATTTTCTCTAAGACAATCAAACATTCTATATAAAGACAACTTAGCTGTTTCTTATATCATGTTTTCTATTAGTTTATTCTAATTCTGGCATAGCTATTTGTTTTCAGTACAAAGTGTTTATTTTCTATGTCTAATCTTCACTGACAATTTCTCTAAAAAGAAATGTAATAGTTCATACAGTTCCAACCAGGCTTGGAAATTCAGCCAACTCAGAGAATTCCTTACAGTTAATCAGCTCTACCTTAGCCAGGAAAAACAGAAATGCTGAAAATTATATGTCTTTTCTGTATGACTGCCTGATGGTAGATTACAAATAAATGAAGAACTCCTTTCATTTCTTAATTCCTAGAGGAAAAAAATATAATATTATACAGTTACATTGCTGTAATATTTCCATGAGCTCTGAATTTTGTTATTGTTGTAAATTATGTTCCTCAACAGCAATGCAGACCAGACTGTGAATGGTACCAAGTCAAAGTGGTATCATTTTACACATACCCTGCACTTTTTGGGCGTACTCTTCTGTATACTTTTGCACCTAATTGGTAGAAGAGACAGGAGATTCAGGCCTCGCAATTGTTTCCATTTTTAACACTGGAAATTCCATACTTTTGTTTTTGGCCCTTCTGCAAACTTTCTGGACATAGAAGTACATGTTTGTTTTCAAAGGTTACTGTGTGTCTTACATGTAATTTTATGGTTGTAACAGGATTCTAATGTGGATGATACCACTTAATGTGAATTAAAAATGACACCACTTAAAACAGAGGAATTATTTTGCTAGTCAAGTAGAAACAAAAATTATAATTCGTGGTGGGAAGATATTATTTCAAAGATATATCAAAATAATTGCAGCCCAGCAAAGCTTTAAAGCAACCCAAGTACAAAAAAGTACCCAATAGTCAAATAAATGTGTTTGCGGAGACATTTCATTTTATTAGTGTGGTTCATATGTGACTTCTACATAAGATGATTTGATTATTTTTACTGACTTGATTTCTGATTTTGCCAGTAAGTACAGGACTAAAAATGTTGTGTCCAATTAATATTGTGTGAACAGATTGTGCAGAAATCTACAATGAAGGCTATAAGCAAAATGGATTTTATAAAATAAAACCAATGCAGAGTCCTAGAGAATTCCTTGCGTTCTGTGACATGTCTGAAGGAGGTGGCTGGACTGTGTTTCAGAGACGTTCTGATGGCAGCCAGAATTTTGATAGGTAGGTACTAGACTTGGTAATTAAAACTGGAAACAAATTGAAGAAGCATTAAACCAGATGTAGTTAAGTAAAATCTGAACTTTAAAAGTATATGAGTAAGTTGTTATCCCAGATAAAAGGGAGGAATGGTTATTCTGTGGGACAGCCTCCAGATGAGATACCACTTCTGGTTCTGGCTGTCTTCTGTGAGATATCCATTCTAATATTTTTCTGACAAACTTGTGCATTTGTCAGGAGGCCACTTCAATGTCAAATGCATTTACAAACAACTATTGGAACAAGTTTCTTAGTGATAAGTAAAGGACTAGATTGTCTTTTGCTAAGTAATCAGTAAAAATCTAAAAAGTAAAAAATGTAAGCAATCCGAGAGACACAGATGTGTCTAGAGGGAGGATGAGAAACAAAGTCAGTAAGTTGAAACAAGAGAGGTTCAGACTGGATATAAGGATAAACTTTTTCCCCATGAAGGTCAGCAGGTTGCCTAAAGAAAGTGTGCAGTCTCCATCCTTGGAAGTTTTCAAGATCTGAACAGACACACCCTGAACAACCTGGTCTGATCTCATGGCTGACTCTGGCTTGAGACTGACACTGGACTAGCTTGCCTCCTGAAGTTCCTTCTGTTTGAGTTATTCTGTGATCTAAAATCATATTGTAAAACATCCACAGAAACTTGTTTTTTGACAAATTAGTAATTTATATCCTTTTCAGAGTCTGGGCTGACTATGAAGAAGGTTTTGGAAATTTTGTTTTAAAAAATGGTGAATTTTGGCTTGGAAACAAAAATCTTCATTATTTGACTAATCAAGGTAAGATTTGTATTGTAACAATAGTCTTGCTGTTTCTGTTTCTTTGTTCATTCCAGGCCATTTTTTTATTTCCTTGTTTGTTACCATAAATCCTGAGTTCTGTTGTTAGCCTGCATGGACTTCTCTAGGTTTCAGAAAAAAATACATTTGAATATATGTTTTCTAACAAAAGGTTCAAAACGGTCCCTAGGCCACTAGCACACTGACAGCCCCTGTGAAATAGGGAACAGGAGAAAGGAATCTACCTTCAAAGAAATGTCTCTATTCATTTTCCATCAGCATAGCTAACAGTCCAGAGACAGTATATGCTGCACCAAGACACTTAGTCTAGCCTTTTTAACTGTGTGGGCTATTACATGGAAGTAATTCTAGTCCAGTCCTGTTGATTAGGCCAGTAGTAGAAAGTTATTTCCATCTTTCTTATAGTCACTCAACATAAGCTAACTTCTGCTTTGTTGTAGAATGCTGCAGATACAAAACTTATCCACTGGCTTGGCCAATTAATCATATAGAAATCAGTGCCACCAGGATGTGTTCCTAGTATAACTTTTATTTGCAGAGTATAAAAACTAATTTTCATAAGTGAACCTTTATTGGTCAGTTTTCACTATGCTTTCATTGTCAACTCAATATCCTACTAAAATGTAAAACCTGTAAGGCCATCTTTTTTTACAATTTTTTTCCTGCATTTGAAAATTTGTATTGAAATATTTCTAAAATTTTCTAAGCTGACTCAGGTGAATAAAGGCAAAGAATATCAGTATATACTTTAGTATGCATAAAGAAAGAAGATAAAGCCCCATGAAGTAACCTGAGGTGATAGAGATTCGTGATAAAAACATTTTCTTTTCATCTTCTACTGTAATAGTTCTGAAATACAGTGAGATAGGCTAGCTTAACGGAAATAATTTGTATTGTTTTTTTAAGGGAATTACACTTTAAGAATTGATTTAACTGATTTTGAAGGAGAACGGCGTTTTGCACAGTATGCAAGATTCAGAGTTGCAGGAGAAGAGGTAATAAAATACTAAATGACTAAAGGTTCTAATGAAAATGTGGATTCTGTAGACAAACAATAAACATACAAGTTCCCTAATTTCCATAAAGATTTGTGTAGAAGCTTAATACCATATTTTCTTTCTTACACATGCTTATAATTTTCAAATACCTAATAAAAGTGGTTTACTCTGATACATTAATTTCATACTTTCTGTAAGAGAGATGAATAATTTCCTTTAGCAAACATGGACTAAAGCAGTTTTTCTATTTTTGTTGATATTACCAGCAATAATGGTACAAGATGTTCTGATTTATTTATATATACTGCAAACTATCCCTAATGTTGTTTTTATTAAGTCATTTATACATAACGTTAATGATAAATTTCATCCCTGTTCAGCATCTCTACAGCCTTTCAGTGTTTAAGTGTCATGACATTTCTTAGCATAAAAATAGCAGCAAGTGGAACAGATTAGGTTCTTGTGATTCTACTCTCTGACATGCTAAGTGCTAAAGACATATTGGGATTTTTTTTTTTCTTTCCTTCCTTCACATTTTTTATTAGCATTCTTACAAGATGAGTTGTGGTGAATACTCTGGTACAGCTGGTGATTCCCTTACTGGTGGCTTTCATCCTGAAGTAAAATGGTGGGCTGATCATCGAGGAATGAAATTCAGTACTAGAGATAGGGATAATGACAACTATGAAGGGAACTGTGCTGAAGAGGAAAAGGCTGGCTGGTGGTTTAACAGGTATTTTGATTTTATATGGATACTGATTCTGCTCCATGTGTATTCATAAAATAATAACATATGGTATAAGATGGATTTGGATTGTTCATTTATTTGCAATATGCCTTTGTCCCCTAGCAGAGATCTCAGTGCTGTTAAGATGGAGGCTCACCTTAGAAGGGACTGAAGTATGCAGATCAGGCTGGTCTGTGATCATGGCATTTGCCACAGGTCATCTTTGTTATCAGGCAGTGAGGAGGAGATAATTCTGCCCCTCTGAGGTAGCTAGTTTTTACACAAGTAGGTCATGTAGAGTTTGCAGATACATCCCTGCTGTACTTTGCTCTTGCATTTCTCTTGTATTACACCAGACCAGAAGTGGCAGCACTGCAAATATCTGACAAGCAAAACTAATGCCAGGTTATCAAGACTGATTTTCTTTACCTCACTTCACAGTATCTCACTCTTGTTATTCTTTCCAAATGGAGATGGTAATGTGTCCATTCAGTTTCTATCAGTGTGCATGTCTGAGTGAAAGATTTTTTTTAAATAGGGTGCAAAAAAGAATTTTAAAATTCTACTTACATGCAATATACCAAATAAAATAGAAAGGATAAAACTGGCACCCTTAACTGTCCAGATCAGCTTTGTTCTTTCCTGTTATTAATTAGATAAATATAGCCATGAAGAGAAACTCTGCAATCTAGCTGTGCATTAGAGAGGTTTAAAGTACAGCTCAGGGAGGCATACTATTCTCTCACTGTGATCTCAGTTCACTTGGCAAGAGGTGCCAGGCTGGATCAACTCCATTGTTTGTGTTGTGTCATCCTTTGTTTCTCTTTTTAACTCCTCAGTTGCCAAATTCTGTTTTCATAAGTGGTCTGTGACCACCTTATCTGATATGATGTAGCTATTAACTCAGTGTTACACAATTAACTACTTATTTTAATATATTACATTTACTTACTTACATTTTAATATATTTGCATGGATAGCCAGCCAGCAGAATGTTTGAGTTAGAAAAAGTCAATGTAGACAAAGTTTTTTTTTGCATTTCTCAGGAAAGCTAAGATATAAAAAGGAAAGGTATTGGAGCTTCTCTTCCCATGACATCAGAACTTTTTTAGACCTAAAGCAGTACCTGGACCTCAGATCACATAAAACTGATATCATGCCATGTACTTCATTAAGACTGAATAACTAATCATTTTTAGACCATCGAATTAATTTTTTGCCTTTTAAAAACGATTTTTTATATTGGATTGATCTGGACAAAAGAATGACCATTTTGCAAAAGTAGCTGCACAGCAGAACTTGACAGTTATTTATACCTTGTAGTTGATGCTACGTAACTTCTAAAGATAGCTGACTCCTACTAGGCTAGTTCTTATTATGGTTGTGTAGCTCATGCTCTTAAAGTGATGGTCTAGATTGACAATGAAAATGAGTTACTAATAGTGTTATTTCACTGCTTTGTTCTTGACTTCTTAATGTTAAGCCTAACATAAAACTGAAAATAGCAAAATACTAGAAAATGTCAGTATCATTAAGTCCCACTCAAAAGAACAGTACTGGCAGAGAAAGGAAAGCACTTAGAAAAACATATTTGTCATGCACAGATTAACAAATATAGAAGGAATTGCTGCTCTCGGCTGGTTTGCATAAGAGCTCCCAGCTATGAAAGAATTGTTTATAGCCAGCTCTATGCTATCAGGACTAATGAAATACAGAAAAGCCCAGATAATACGAAAACCAAGGGATGTGACACAAGTGAGGCTACATGGAAGTAGCTCAGAGCTAGTTTAAAGCCACCAGTCTTGCTCCAGCTCAGCATTTGTTGTCCTGGACTTCTGCAGAAAAATGGCCCCTTTTGTAAGCAAAGCCCTAGGAGAGATTTTTGTCTTGAATGCAAATCCACAGAGCTGGGTTCTCTCTGGTACTATCTGCAGGTCATAAACTTTCCAGTACCCATACCATTGCAAATCTCAGAAGTTTCATAAGTAGTGAAAGTGAATAATTCCAGTTGGACATCAGCTTATTCTTTCCCAGAACTCCCATTTTTGGGATGTGGATGGTAACAGGCATCTGTTAGGCAACAACCTGGGGCCAGATATCACTAACTTAAGCTTCCTACCTCACCAATTATCTCAGAAACTGCATAACCACGTTTATGTGGGGGTCAGAGAGAGTTCAAAGGGTTCTTTAGGGAACCAACTCCCATCTCTCCAATCTGTCACACAGTTAATACATAAATCAGATAAAATATCCATGGACAGTTGAGAATTGGCAGTACTTTTGAAACTATTGCAGTGTAGTTTTTAACTTTGTATTAGCCTATTGAAAAGATAGGAGGAATGCAGGCTAACTTTAAGGTATTTATTGAATCATGAATGTTTTTTCACAATATCATATCAATAATCACGTGCGAATTGTTAATTTAGTATGTACAGTTGCTTCAGAAAGCATCTAGTTGGATACTGAATACTGTAATTGTCATTATTCATGCTTCCCAGCACTAATTAGGACTTCTTTACTGGCTCATATTGCTGTCGGAAAAATTATGGTGTGCCTTCTTATCATTCTTTTAATGAAATCTGTGTTTTGATTCAAAGTAGGCAGAGTGCCTGCTCATTGCAGAATTTGTATGATTATAAAGATTATGTCAGCTCTGATACAAGTTTGTCATTCTCAAAAACAAACTCACTTTTGATGTCCACAATTAATAAGATTTCAATTAACACATTATCAAAACTGACTAAAATTGTAAGCAATAAATAAGGATACATAGATGACAATTTTCCTATGGAGTTATTCCTATAGTTTTTATCTCAGTTCTCAAAAACTTTGTTAATGAAGTGCAAGCAAAGACAAAAAGACTAAGATTTGCCAGTAACAAAACTCATGAAGTTTATTTGGAATGTTTTCTGTTTGCATATTTTCTGAAGTCTGCTTTTGGAATCCATCATGGTGTTCAACAGCTAGATATTAATAAAATTTATAATGAAATACTGAATTGGCAGATAAACCAAGCTGATTCATCAAAATGTGCTGCAAAAGTAACAGCCAGTTTACTCTTCATACAGTCACATAAAGATCTAAACTTCTTTCTTGTAGAAAACAGGCAAGTATCAAGGTTGTGCTGTTTCCTTTTCAAGCCTTTTGGATCTTGCTAGGGTTTTTGTTTGTTTTAATCACTGTATTTAACAAACTATAAATGCATTTCTGCCTCAGTCTGTTAAAAAAACACAAAACCCCATCAACTTTGTATAAAATAAATAAAATACCAGCTCTTGTGATCCAGTGAATTGGTACACGGGTATAATTAGCTGTCAGAATTCATCTATTTGTAATAGAAGTCCACAGGTGGATAGGCAAACTGATGATGATATTCAAATTTTGTCATACAAAATACCGTGTGGTGTAACTGGAAAATATAAGAGGGGCTATTCTGCAACAACAGAAAAACACAATGGTATTTCTTTCCCAGAGTATGGTGTATGCCCTGCTGTCATCCATGCTGAACAACTCTGGAAGAATTTTCCACTGAAATAAATCAGCAGAAAAAGCTCCAAGAACTAGTAATGTCAGAAAACATGGAAAGAACAAGCAGCACTTTTGGTTAAAAGAAGCAAAAAACATTTACAGTTCTTCCCTAATTAACCCACTGTTGTTTATGTGCACAGAATCCACAAATGTAAATTTATGCAGCTTTCAAACCAGGCTGATATCAACATGGCAAGATTTTTGACTCGCAGAGAAATAAATAACAAATGCTTGAAACTTTTCAGCAGGAGGCCTTATTGCTGTTTCCCTTTACTTTCCCACCAGGTGTCACTCTGCCAACCTGAATGGCTTGTACTACAGAGGTCCCTACACTGCCAAGACAGACAATGGGATTGTTTGGTACACCTGGCATGGGTGGTGGTATTCCCTAAAATCCGTTGTCATGAAGGTCAGACCTGCAGACTTTGAATATAATATTGTTTAAATATTCTATTAACGTGATTCATCCAATTAATCTTTTAGGAAATTCATTCCAAATTTAAATAGGCAGATTTTTATTTCTCAATCTATGCATGTATAAATTTGGAATAATTCCTCTGCAATCAGTAGTTTTATGAGATGTAAGTGAAAAGACAAGCTAGCCTATGAACCTTTAGATACCAATATTAATGCTAATGGGTCCAAGTTTTTTTTTAAAGATAAGTGTTCACCTCAGAATATGGACATGCTTATTTAGATGGAGAATTTTTGGCTTTACAGTAACTCCAAATCCTTTCAACCTTAAAAACAAAAGTATTGTAACTGTGCGTCTCAAAAATGAAGATTAATTGCACTTACACAATAAAAAAACCCCTACAAAAATAGAAACATAAGGTTTACTCAGTGGATGCAACATACCTGCTTTGGAAAGGTTCGAGACTTTGGAAATTAGTTTCCTGTAAATCCCTCTGATGTATTGGTTGCATGTGTTGTGTACGTAGCATACATAAAAGATTTAAAGAATGAGGCAAGGAACTGGAGAAAGAGAAGGGGTGCTACTAGAGTACAATCAATTGAATCCAGCATGGAGAAGTGGATTATCTGTTGTTTCCTGAAGCATTTCTAGGGCTGGTCACAACATTTCAATCTAATGTTTTTAGATAGCCTTTAATTATGCTTTTCTCCTTCTTGGTCACTGCAATGCCTTGCTTTTTCTCTTTTTCTTTCTTATCTTTTTCTTTTCCTTTTCCTTTTCNTTTTTCTCTTTTTCATTCTTCTTTTTTTCTTTTTCTTTTTCTTTTTTCTTTTTCTCCTTTTCTTTTTTTCTTTTTCTTTTTATTTTTCTTTTTTTCTTTTTTTCATTTTCTTTCCTTTTCCATTTCCATTTATTTTTATTTTTTTTTTTAAAAAGGACTTTAATATACTGACATTTGGAGATTTAACAAAAGCTGCAACTAATTTTAATGTGAGCTAAGCTTTGAACAGAAGGCATGTGTAGACAGAAGTATATTTAACGTGCAGCAAAAATCAGTCACTTTAGAGGTTCTTAGTGCTTGACACTTTAAATCTCTGCTTTTTTGTATCTATTAAACTTTACAACTCTCTAAATTGGAATGTCCTGTTTAGTCACTTCCTCTCCTTTTCCTATGTACTTGTCTAGGCTCTCCAGGTTTTCTTCCATCTCGTTGCATATCCATATTTTCCTTGTACAAGAATAATGGTAACAGAGACTTTGCCTACCCCTGGCTTTTGTGACGGGCACAATAGACTCAAATAGCCAGTAATAACATGAGTTGCTGATTAGTGCTTGCTGCCATGGAGAAGGTAGGAATACTCTCTAGAAAGCTATCCAGTGAAATCTGCTGGGCAGATGCAAGTGAAGACTTCAAAAAAAATGGACTTAAACTTGTTTTCCTAAAATAATTTTGCTTTTGTGGTTGAACTGCTATTCTCGCTCCCCCTGTCCAAATACAATTTTGAACACGGCAGCCACTTTCAATCTCGCTCAACATAACTGAAACAGCTTTGGTAAAGGTCAGTTTATAACCATATTGCTATGAATACAGGTCAGCTGAATAGTAATTCTCTGCTTGGCAATTTTTTCTTCCATTTTCATCCTCCTGAAACAAAAGCTTGTAAAGAATTCTTGAAAGAATTGCATGGAATAAGGGAGAGAGGATGTTTGGAACAACAAAGGAGGGAAGAAAGAGTTCATATGAAACAATCTCACTCTGTAAGATAAATCATGTTATACCTAAACCAAAAA
>VWYI01038411.1:0-37392 GCA_013399455.1 Anthoscopus minutus | reverse complement strand
GGTCGCCCTTGCCTTTGAATCAGAAGGCAGCAGTTTTGCAACCCTTTTTATAAGGTGTTCTGATACAGGTCAACATGACTGGCCAAAGGAACCACCTCTCTGGTCCCATTGGTGGAACAAGAGAAAAACACATTCAGAACAGTCGTGTGACATTGTTTTGAGAACCAAAACTTATTTACAAAAAACAGTCCTTGAAAGAGAAGTTTCCCAAAAGATTTTCCCTTGGGAACAGGTCAGCCACTGTCAGGCTGAAACACTCTCTCAGGCTCAGAAAATCATGTCCACAGATGACTGAGGAGCAAGGCCTCCTCTGGGTTCAGCCAAGCCTTCTACAGTGCTTTCAAAGGAGAAGGTGGCTGCACCTCACAGTAGTGCTCTGGCCCACACTGCTTCCCTCTGCCTGATTTCACTGTGCTTTCCCAAAGAAATCAAGGGAAAAGGGAATTCTCTGTGGCCTGAGGTATTTTTCAAGAGCTTATGCAATATCTTGGAGCATGGGATCCTGTGTGGTGGTGCAGCCTTGCTATGAACCAAACAAGAGCTTGAGTCTCCTGGGAGGGAGCTGCCATGGGAAGGGGCTGTTAATTGTGCTCTGATAGAACTGAGGCAGGTGAAGACTTGGCAAAGCCAGACCCAAAATACTTTCATCTTCCAAGCCAGGGATGTAGAGCACTGCCCACAGCTGGGGCACTTCCAGCTCCTTGGGTGTAAAGATGTCCATGAAGCTCCAGTGCCACCCTCCCTGCTGTCCTCCCCCTGCCATGTGTATGATGAGAGGAAGGAATAAAATTAGGACGGCTGTGATGGATCCTGTTTGTGAGGCTGAGTGGTTGCAACCTCTGGGGACTGCTCTGCGCTGCACCCATTCCTGTTCCGTGTGGGTGTTCTGGGAAGTCTGGCTCCTCCTTACTTAGCAGAGAATCAGTGCCATTGGCACCCTTTTCTGTAGCACCTGATTCAGCCAAAAATAAGTTTCTCCAAGACTTTTGATGGAATTGCATGAACAATGTGTGTATTTTTGGCATCAAGTCTTCTGGGGCTTGGTTTGCCTTCTAAGGTTGTGCAGGAAGGTTACAGTCACCCCAGTACACCTCATGCTGTGACTGCTCCTTAAACCTGGCCAGCTTGGAGCTATTGGGCTGATGGTCAGGGACCCCTCCTGGCTCCCAGTGGGTGTCCTGGTTTAACCCAGCTGCCAAGTCAGCCCCACACTCACTCACTCCTCCATTGTGTGATGGGTGGAGAGTCAGAGAAGTGAAAGCAAGACATCTTGTGGGTTGAGATAAATCACTTAATAAGTAAAGCAAAAACCATACACACAAACAAAGTAAAACAATGGAGTCATTCACATGTCCCAACAGCAGGAACAATGGGGAAAAAATTCTACATGTGAGACCAAGGAAGTCTTTGCTAGTAGAGGTCATTGCCTTCAGGTTCAGGAGGTTCACACCCTATGGTTTGGAAGGGTTGCTCAGTGCAGTATTGGACCATGTGTCTCAGTTTTCTTCCAGTTTTCACAGCTGGGGTTTTATTTCCCTAAAAATTCCCAAGTGAATACAGCATTCATAATCTTCTGACTTGCCATGCTGAGTTACTGTTAAACAGCTGCTCTTTTTCAGAAAGGACAAAAGAATTCCTGGGGAGATCCCTGGGCAGGATGAATTTCTCCGGTGGGACTGAGAGGCACTGTGGTTATAGGACCCCATTTGCCCCCTTGCAGCAGGGTGCTCTCCAGAAACCTTAGTGGACACTTTGAGAAAGCGACTCAGTTGTGTTTGGAGGAGGTGATTTCAGTGCAAGTATGTGCTCATTTCCTCTGGCACAGAAGAGAACACAAAATGTTAATAGGTGGGCAGGTTCCCTCAGTACAACACTAATGTTGTGCTTTCTCATCTTTGCCATCAGCCTTTAATTTGGAGGCCCCAGATGGGTCATCCTTGTGGATCCAGCAGTGTGGGTGGGAGTTTTGCCTCTCCCTGCAGGGCTGACCTCAGGGAGGAGAGCAGGGAAGCTCCAGCTACAGTACCTGGTTGTATCCTGTAGGGCTCAGCCCAGAGAGGGCTAGGGGTTTTTGTCAGGGGCTTTTGCAGCCCTTGGAAAAGGGACAGGGAATGAGCACAAATGTTTCATTTCTATATTGCTTGGATGAAATAAAATGTAAACCAGAAAGCCAAACACAGACATGCAAGAGGGAAGCTGCCAAAGGCTTCCAGTAACACAATGGTAATTTTTATCTCCACACTTTTTGTTGTCAGCTATAGTGACAAATGTATTTATGTTCAATTAAAGTGATGTGTTACACTCATCTGACATCATCATCAGTCACCCAGCTGTGCTGAACTACCCCAAACTGTTGTGTTTCCGTCTGTGGGACTCCTGGCCCTGAGGGATTGCCTGTAGTGTGCGGTTTCCCTGGACATCATCTTTTCAGGTCAGATGTCTTCCCCAGAAGGCAGTGACACTTTTGTTAAAAATTATCCCCTCCTGTCTAAATTAATCTTTTTACTGCTAATTTGGGAAGTAACAAGATAGTGGCGTGGTAGGCAGTGTGGCTCTTAGCACACGTGTAGGTTGTATTAAAAATAGATATTAAAATATAATTTCTTGAGTCCTTTTAAAATGACCTGGACCTTTGTCAAGAGAGGTCCATGCTTTTCCTCCCCCAGCATTTCTCCCTCCTTGGAATGCTGCTTCCCTCACGATTTTTTCATTAGCATTGCTTGCTGCTGTAGGTTTTATTTCTCTTATCATATTTCACCTTCTCCTTCTCTGTGTCCCAGTGCAGCCACTGACCAGGACAGTCCCTGGCCAGTCTGGGCAGGACAGGGTAGGATAATGTTGCTGACAGAAGACTTCAAGAGGCAATTAACAGCTTCTCCAGCATGCAGGCCCTGGTTGGATAGAGGTTATTCCCTACTTGTCAAAGAGCTTTTCCTTGGAAGGGAAGACAAAGGAGGGCCTGGGCACAGAACCTGCTCTACATTTCTGCTGTGCTGGCTTTCTCTTTGGGCAGGATTATTTCAAGAGATGGTTTCAAGTATTGTTTTTTGTCAGGAATGACCTGTATGAATGGGACACATCACCAGTGAGTGCTTCCACATCACTGACGCTGTGCTGGATGGTTCTGGACTTCTGGCCCTGTGGAGCCGATGGGCTCAGGAGCAGTGGGAGTGAGCCAAATGTCCCATTTCCTTCCACTGCTGTTTTGTGATAGAGGGCTAGGAGGGGTGCGTAATGCAGAGCAAGATTCAGCCCATGGCTGTAGGAGTGGAGTATCTTCATGGCTATAGGAGTGTGCTTGCCCTTTCTGTGGAAACTGTCGATCTACAGTGCTGGGAATCACAAACCTCTGAGAGCAGCCTTTTTTCAGGAAAGGGGGTGGGAGCTGCTGTGCCAGCAGGCATCTGGTGCAGCACTGGAAGATGCTGGTAGATTATGGGAAGGTGCTGGCAGGAGGTGGTCATGTCCTGCTTTGGAATGCACTGGCAGGGATGGAAAGAATGACACCAACATTGGCAAGCACTCCTCTGAATGTTCTGAGCATGTCCTGAACCACAGTCTGCTGCACAGATGTGGAGTCTCCACTGGAGTCTTGCTGCAGGTGTTGGAGCAGTGCAGAGGGTCTGTGAGAGCAGAGAAATGCCTCTAGCCAGCCTGCTCCAGAGGAAGCTCTGGATTGCTCAGTGATCCACCAGGCAGCCCCAGCCTTGGGGACCTCGTGTCTCCTGCCTGCTGCTATGCTCTTTACTTAACTTGAGCTCCCTCCAAGCATCTGTCCTGGCCTCACAGGTATCTCGTGGATGGCAGTGCACATCCCAGCTCTCCTCCCATCTGGCCCTATTTATGGAGTTTCAATGTTGGCAGGTAGAGAAGTGAGACATTTGAAGCATGGTCTCTCCTGATGAGGCAGGGATATTTATTTGAGCTGATGAAACTTCTTGTCATTGCCCAGGGTTAGAAACTCTGCACATGTGTTCTGAACCATCACTTCTAGGGCATGAGTGGGCTCATTATTCAGGACAAAGCAAACAAAACGTTGTTAGAGCGGAAAGAGGGATTTCTACCCATATAAATTATACCCTGTTATGACCACATGGAGGGCACTCACATGTCAGAACATTTCTTCTGAGAGCTAAGATGACTTCAGTCCCTTTTTACTTCAGTGGTCTGATCTCCCAGAGCTTTGTAATTTGTCTTTTCCATGCAAGGGAAAGCTAGCGGGGGAGCCACTCAGCCACAGGTCAGATGGGCAGAATTGTCTCCTGTGGAAAGATTTTAAAGACAGTGGAGAGAGTCTCTTTTACTGCCCCTATTCCTGCTAGATAATAGGGGAAATTTTCCTGAAAATTTACCTTGCTGAAATAAGCAGATTTCACAGCCTCTTCCCAGGCTTTCCTTGTTGGGGAATGCTCATGATGGTAACACAGGGATGACCAGATAATCCTCCAGAGTGGCCTCAGCTCTGCAGGGTGTCCCAGGAGCAGGGATCACCATTGTGTTCACAATAGCCAACTCTTACTGGTGCAGAAAGCTGTGATCCTATGAACCACTGCTGTTTTTAATGTTTGCTCCAACAAGAGTCAAAAATGCCTGAGCAGGTAGAGCTCTTGAAGAGTTTGGGCTTGGATTAGAGTCTTCAAAAATTCCTTCCCTTCTGTGTTTCTGTTTTGTGACAGTCATGATTCAAAGCACTGCCAAAGGGATTAGTGACCAGCAGAACCCCCCTCTGTCTGGTCCAGAAGTGATTTATTTCAAACCCAGAGCAGATAATACTGAAGTGTCTCTGCTGACTCACCTCCTGTTTGCCTCAAAGCAATCTCAACCGATGCAGCCCTTATCAGACAGGGACAAGGCAAATGTGCACACCTTGAGCACTTCCCACCCAGGTAACCTGCAGCCCAAACAGTGCTGCCACCATCACCATCCATCATAGCTGCTGAAAACACCTCAGATACTTCTGCTGGCTGACAGTTCTCTTGCTCCCTGAGACCCAGGAGGCCTCTGATACAGTTCAGAGAGTCAGGGCTGAAGAACCAGAGCTTCTTGAAAGGAAAGGGACTTCATTTAATTGCTTTTTCTTCTCCTTTAACAAATATTCAGTGCCGATGCTGAAAACCTTTCAATTCACTAAAATCTGTCCATGTGTGCTATTTCTTCCAAATCCATCCCTTTCCTGGAGGTCTCTCCACAGGGCTGGTGAACCACATTCTGTGTGTGTCCAGTCCTGTTCTGGAGCAGAAGAATCAATTTAGTCACCCTTCTCAAAGGGTGGCTGGAAGGAGCTGGCTGTCAGGACATTAATGGCAGCTTGTTTGTACTCTGAGAAAGCTGCCCTGGCCCTCAAGCTCTTTTTTGGGCAAGTCCTGCAGGACAGTAGTGCCCACCTACTCCCCCATTAATGCCAGCCCCTTGGAGATCATGTGCAGGTCACCCAAACATCCAAGCTGCATCTGTGAAGGCTGAGGGTAGTGCCAAGGAGCACTCCAGCAGGGAAGGTGGGTATATGCTTCCCTTGAGACTGAGTCACAGAATCATAAAAGTTGAAAAAGACCTTTGAGATCATCAAGTCCGAGCTATGCCTGACCCCCACCTTGTCACCCAGCCCAGAGCACTGAGTGCCACATCCAGTTGTTCCCTGGGTACCTCTAGGGTTGGGGACTCCAAAGTTCCCTTAGCAGCCCCTTGCAATGTTTAATAAACCTTTCTGTGAAGAAATTCTTCCTAATGTCTAACCTTCCCTGACACACCTTGAGCCTTTTTTCCTGAGCACGCTAAAGCTGCAGAGGGCTCTGAGCCCTAATGGGACAAGTGTGGCTGCAGCAGGACCTGTCCTCATCGCAGCTGGTTGAGCTTGTGTGATCTGCAGGACGTAAGGGACAGTTCACACCCAGTGTTGTGTTCTGAATTCCTCTCTTGCAGGGCAGTGTTTGACTAACCCAAGCAGCCCCACACTGTGTAATCATTCAGGCCCTGGCAGCCGAGGCAGGACAGTGCTGCAATCAGGCTCAGCTTTCCTGCTCCAAACCAGAGGCTGGGACAGTGGTGATGGACAGACATGGAAGGGATGTGAGGGAGCAGAGGGGAGGGAGTGTGTGTCCCTTCCCCGCAGCTTCTCCCACTTGGAAGGTGTTTATCCTAGTGACAAGTGCTATGGGCCTTTCATAACTGCTGCATTAGCAGAGGATCAAATGGCACTTAATGGGAGCAGTCTGCCTCATAAAGTGTGATGGGAAAGGTCGCCAAGGTCGAAGGGGAAACATTTTCAGCAGGCTGACACAAGCCTTGGCTTCTGCCTGACAACAGGTGCCAGTTTGCTGGGCTGCCCTCCCTTCCAGCATGGCTGCTGCCCTGTCCCCTCCCGTGTGCTCACTCCAGGTGCCAGGGAGTGTCTGTGAGCTCTGTGTTTGGCACAGAAGGAATAAACCTCATGCAGAAAGCAGGGAAGAGGGGATCTAAGGCATTTGAATTAGGGGGAAAAAAGAGTCAAGGGTGTGACAACATTTCCTTATGAAGCTGCTCCAAGTCAAGTGGGTAGGTTGAACATGGCTGGGCTGTTCAGTTTGAAAGGAATGAGAGGGGTCTGTCTTTACAAATAAACTGTGAGTAAAGCTAGATACTGAGAGATGAAAGAAGCAGTAAGAGAAACCATAAATTCCATAGGAAAAGAGAATGGAGGGGGTATACTTTAGAAGGCAGTCTGTGTGAGGCAACTTGGGATGTCTGTACCTCTCAAGTACTTCAGTCAATGGGGGAAGAGAGAGGGAAATGTGGCCAGGAAATTAAGAGGCTGTGTTCTCTAAAATGGTAAGAGATCCTGGAGGAAATGCCCCATGGCCTCTCTCTTTATTTGAATAAGGTTACAGGACTCCTCTGTCTCCTTTTTGGACATAAACCTCTGGTGTTTATGGATTAATTTTCCTGGCGACTTCAATGCCACAATAAACTGCTTCACTCCTTAAGGCCACTGGTTTTGCTCAGGTTTGTCTCTCCCTGTGCTGGACTTATGTTGGGTTTGCTGAAATGAGGTTGCTGGGTCTCAGCCAATCTACAGTTTGAACAACCCCAGTTTTCCTAAGCCAGATGAAATCTTGCTGCTGCCCTGGCAAGCCTGTCCCTGCAGTCAGACGCATATTGATGGCTTTGCAATTCTTCTTGCCCTCCTTTCTTGCTGCTTTGGTGTCCCATCTGTCTTACACAGTTTCATTTGGGACAATGCAGGGTATTCACTCAGTCCAGACCAAGTTGCTGATGACAAGCTAATTAAAGACCAAGCAAGGGAGGAGCAGCCTAATGAGGGAGAAGTGGGAGGAAGGGCAGTTTGCCAGGACTGTTCTGGGAGACTCTGGCTCAGTGGAACTAATTGTGTGCTGTAATTGATGGTTATGGGGAGGCCCTCCTCACACAGACTCTACAGCAGAGGAACAGAGACCTGCTTCAATGGGCTATTCTGCGAGACTGGGATGGGGTCACGCCTTTCCAGCTCCAGAGTTTCCTCTACAAGGTCAATCCTTAGCTTTAACATGGAGTTAACTGTCCTACACCATTTGAAATAGGAGATCTGGAGAGCACAGTATGGCCATGTCAGAGCAAACAAAACCCCAGGAGCAGGAGTGACATCTTATCAGGACCAGCAGTACCTCAGGCTAGAGGTCCTGTGCCCCCAGCAGCCCTGACCATGAGCCACAGCATCACAGAATCATTTTTGCCAAAAAGACCTCCAAGTACATCCAGTCCAACCATTAACCCAGCTCTGTACGAGCCACCATTAATCCCTAAGCTCCACATCCACTTGTTTTCTGGATACTTCCAGAGATGATGACTCCACCACTGCCCTGGGCAACTGTGCCAGGGCTTGATCACTGTCTTGGTGAAGAAATTTTTCCTAATACTCAATTTGAGCAGGTCCTGGCCAGCTCCCTTCCTGCAGTCCAGTGAAGGGATTGCGGCATGAAAGGGAGGTGGATTCTAGCACTGGCAGGAATAGAGGCTCTGCCGGATCATTTCATTTGGAATGTGTGTGCTGGGAACTCAGAGGTTACCCCAAGTACTCACAGGGAGTCAGCATAAACAGCCAAGTGCTGCAAGTGGTGATCAGGCTGTGCAAGGCCTGTGTTAGCACAGCCCTGGTCATAGCACTTCACTCTGGGTCCCCTTCAGCCACTTCATCCAGAGTAATAAAAACAAGCCAATTCTTCACCTCTGAGTAATGATGGAGAGTAAGAAAACATAATTTATGAGTATGAAGAGACTTATATTTGGCTGGTTTCGGCAGTTTCTATGCTGAATTTCTGTTCTGAATTGTGATATTGAGACCATGTTGATTCACAAATTATTCAGTGCATCTCACCAAACATGGGGAAACAGCTGAGAGCTTCTGCTTGCTCTCTGTAGCTCCAAAACGGACTGTGGACTGTAGAATGGTTGTGTGTTGTGTGTTTTGTTCTGAAATCTGGGGAAAGATTTTTCTAGACTTTGCCTCAGGAATGCTCATTTCTAAAGTGAAATGATGCAAGAGCTCTGCGTTTCCCACTTCCTCAGGAAAGTCTGGGGATTTCTGCTGCAGAAGGTTGTTCCTAACCATAGGGCATGGCCCAAAGGCCTTTGTAGCAGTTGTGGTTGGCACAGGCTCTGCCAGGGATCTGCTTGCAGGGAGAGCTCTGTCCTTGAGGCCAAGTGTCCAGGGCAATCAGTGGGTGCAGCCACCTGCACTGCCTGCCCTGCGCCTGCAACCTCTCCTCACAGCTTCTAAAATTCCTCTCACCACGGGGGGGCATTTCCTTATTATCAACACCTGCTTGGACAGGCAGAGGCACTGACCCCTTCCAGAGCTGCTGGGACTGAAAGCTTTGGGGCACAACTCTGTGGAGGTGTTAAAGCTGGCTGTGGGTAATTTATGGTCTGCAGCAGGGACACAGCCCCTGGGTGCAGGGCACTGGGGCAGGAGCTTGTTGTCAGCTGGGTGTACAGGGGGGAAGAAGGGACACTCCTTGGTCACAACTTCCCACATTCTCCATCACAAGTCAGCAGAGTAACGACTTGCTCTGCACCACAGGAAACTGTGGTGATTCTGAGGCCCCAGAACCCCCAGCAGGTCCCATGAAATGCTGTCAGAGGCACCCACAAATGATGGAAGAACCATCACAGCAGAGAACAGGTACACACAAAAGGTGGATTTCTGTTTGGATTAAACAGCCATCTGGGATTTATGTCTAAGGGATATGGAGGTTTTACAGTGGGAAAGAACTGCGACCTCCTGTTCCAATGACTTCTCTGGCAGGGTGCTGGCAGCCTGTAAACCTGCTATAACACTGCCTTGTTCACCCAAATGAATATACTGGGGTACCTAGAGCTCTCCTCATGGCCCTGCTGCTGGGCTGGCACATGGGGGCCATTGGGTTGTGCCCACAGTTTACTGTAAGCTGGCAATTGAAAGAGAATGTCCAAGGGTCAGGGCAACAAATTGCCAAAATAGCTGTATAGTAAGTCACCCCCAACTGGCATTTACTGCAGCCAAGAGTTTCTGAGCTCAGCGTCTCCTGGCCATTTGGCCTCCCAGATCTCCTGACCTTAGAAAAGGCCTCTGAATTTGAGTGGCAGAAAGCTGTGACACTGAGTTTCCATTATAAAATAAATAAATCTATGGTAACTCTGTCAGACACTCCACCTTGTTATTCCAACCAGGAGGCTAGGCTAACCACATCTGGTGGTTAAAAGTCTCCTGATATTCCTCTTCACGGGCAATTATTTTCTTTGTCCTTCTGTCACCTTGTCTCCCCTTTTGGTATTTACCTTTGTAAGATACTTAATATTTTTAATCACCCATCTCTCTTTTGTTGGGCTGAACATGGTAACTTAACTCACTCTATTTTGATACAATTTGCCCTCCCCTACCTGAGCAGCCCATAGTGCCACTTCCACACATCCTCCAGCTTGAGAAACTTAGTTTTCAACATGGACAAACAGCTGTGTTTCCTGGATTGTGGTGAAGGCCTCAAAAATTGTGATCAAAAGCCAGCACTGATATTTCCCTAACAGAAATACTTACCAGCTCATGTTGGAATTGCACATGCAATCCATCCACACTCTCATGATCATTTCCATTCCTGTGTCCTCTGTTCTCCAGTCAGCTTTGTCATCACCATTTTTGCCATCATTATGATTTAAAACAGAAGCTTCACATATTCTCACCCTTTCAGTGCTCAGTCAACCCATTTTATCTTCTTTTTTTGGTCTAGATTTTTTCAGCTTGTCTTAAAGAATTTGTACTGTCCTAACTAGGCTGATATTTGTCAATTCTTACTTGATCACTTAACCAGGCTTTGCAAACAGACCAGGTTGGAAAATGCATGAAAGCTGGCAAAACATCTTTTCTCAGACTCATCAGGACAAGAAACCTGACAGAATCTGTAGGTGTGAGGAAGATGTGAAGGGAGTGCCTTGGGGAATCAAGATCACAGTAAAAATAAAAATAACCTATTTTTTTTCCATCGGTGTTTTGTGTGGAGGTCCCTATGCTTGGGTCTCTCATTTATGAGTGTCTCCACTTAAGTCAGTCTAAGACTGAAGCCTCAGGAAGCTATGGAAGGTAGAAATGAAGAAAACTAACAGATTTAAACAGAGAGATGAAAATGGACCAGAGAGATGAAAATCTGCTCCAGTGCAGGGATGAAACAGCTAAACTGTAGTCTTATACTTAAAATTGACTTCATACTGTGAAAAAAAACCTTGAGGAACAGAGTCAGGCCTGAGTGTAGCAATAGACCCAATTCCCTGGCAGGAATGGCATCTTCACAGTACCTGTACAAGGTCGAAGGAAACTGATCACTCATGGTTTCTTCTCCACTGAATGCAGATGAAACAACATGGATCTTCTCTGAGTACACCTAAATGTACTCCTTTCATAAGCCAGGACTTCCCAGTTATTAATAATAGCTGATATCAGACTGCAGCATGACAGCAATTCCTCACACGGCCTTAATGACAGACTTTCTGGTAAGCAAAATCATTAGAAGAGAAATGTTGCCAGGAATCCTAAATCCCTCACTCTCGCATGCTGAGGTTTGGAAGCTTCCACCTCCAAACTGCCTTATGGGAAATGATTTGTCAGGATGGTTTTCAGCTCAGGAGTTCTTTCTGCAGTGCTTGCACTTCTTCTTGTCATGTCTTTGCTGACAGGCACTGTCATTCCACCTTCACCTTGAGCTCTCTTGTATTAATTTTTATTGCCTTCTTTTAGCCCTCTATCAATTTCCACACATTTAACAGAGCAAGTTTCTGCAGTTTTGCCCTGGTACTTGTACACAGAAACTTCACTATCATCTCATGTTCACTGCTCAAAGTTAGCACAGCCATTCCACTTCCACAGAAGATGTTCTTAGGTGGGTGCCAGCTTGAAGATGAACCAGCTCTGTGTGCCCACCATAAAGCTCTGCACCTATGGCTAAATCCAGAGACATGTGGTCAAGTAGATCAAGGGTGGTCACAGAGGGGACAAAAGGACAAAATCTTTTTGTGTTTCCAAATTATGACAGGCAATGGCCACAAGTTCCATCTCAGGAAGTTCAGATTGGGTGCTAGGAAAAGGCTTCTCCAGGAAGCTGATGCAGGCCTGGGACAGGTCACGAGAGAGAGGGAGTCTCCATCCTTGTGCGGGTTTGGGGTGTTTGCTGAGACTCAGTGGAAAAGCCTTGGCTCCTCCAGTCTAGTGTTCTAGATAGTCCTGCCCTGAGTGGGAGGATGGACTGGGGACTTCTGTAGCTCCCATTCACTGACACCTCCATGTTTCAGAGACCATCAGCTGCCTCTGACTCAGATGCATCTCTTTGTCACCTGCCAGGCCAGCTGTCTTTCAGGTTCACCAGGCCTGAACAGGCTGCCCAGGGCAATGGTGGAGTCATCATCCTTGAAGTGTTCAAAACGTGTGGACACTTGGGTACACAGTCTGGTGGTGAACATGGCAGTGCTGGGGGAATATTGAACTCAATGATGTTTGAGGGCTTTTCAAACTTAAGTGATTCCATGATTCTGTGACTGTGTGACTTTGCTTGACCCTGAGCCATGTAGGAGTGCTCTGCCCTTGCATCTCTGGAAACAATGCTTAGGGCAATGTAAATAGCAAATAATAAACCGTTTTCAAGAATTACAGCAGATGAATAAATCCTACAGGCCTCAGTTACTCTGTGGAGAATCCCAGCTTTCCTGCCACCTTCCGACCAGCTCTGAGACCTGTGGATGGTTTGCCTGATACACCACAGAGCTGAGGGTTAATGAACCTTTCCTGGGTGAAACATTTAGGAATTGCTAAAACCACTTGTGTTGAAAGGGGTCCCAGTTCCTTGAGACTTATAAAGTTAAACTGGGGCCAATCTTCTCCTTTCCCCCTCTGGTGGAGCTCAGCAATCAGCTGACATAGTTAATGTGACAGTCATTAGATTGATATGCCCTTTGCTTCTGGCATTCTGTCCTGTCTGGTGGGGCAATTTGGGGCTGGTGACCTTTGTGGCATGTGGCAAGGCCAGTGAGTCTTGGCTTCTGCCACAGACGGCTGTGTCTTGTTGTTTAAGGAAGTTTATTTCTCAAGGCTGTGGTCAGCAGTGAGCGATGCACTTGTGCTATTTTTGCAGGCATACCTAGAGAGTCAGGAAGGAGGCCAGAACTATTCCAGTGAAGACAAATTGCAGATCTCAATGTCCTTATCAATGAGGTGTATGTTCATAAGGAGACATAGATTGTCTTATCAATGAGGTGAATGTACAAATGAGAAACAAATTGTCCAGCAGGATAAATAAAGAGGGAGAACAGGGTCAAGAAAGGTACCTGGAGTACCAGGTAGCTTCCTAGAAGATGATGGATTGATGGGAAAATACTGCACTAGGAAGAGAAGAAAAAGCTGGATTTTTAGTGTAGATGTATGGAACAGAGAGCTAAAATGGTGCTTTGAAAGACAAACATGCACAACGCCCAGAAATTTTGTCTTCATATACTTGCAGAAGGTCAGCAGCAGCAGATAATGGTTTATTGGATTGCTCCCTGCTTTTTAGAGCTCCTTAGAGTTTTCCTCTGGGTTGCTGAGAATCTTGTTCTCTGTACTGGACTGACCCTCCTGCATCAGCAGCTCACTGTCTGCTCTGTTGCCATTTTGGAGTGGGATCCAAGTCCCTCAATATTGCCATGAAAGGGGTGGGAAGGATGGCCAGGAGAACATCTCACCAGTGCATTCCTGCTTCCAGCAAGGATTGGGCAGCTGTCAGTGTGACCTAGCTGGCCTGAGGAGCCAGAGGGAGTCCAGACTGTTAGTGGAACTAAGGAGTACAGGTCAGCTGGTTTGCATGATAAACATGTGAGGCTTCTCCCCTTCTTTGCACTGAGGGCTGCCCAGACAGCTCAGCCCCTCTCTGGTCACTGTGGGGAAAGAAACTTTGCTCTGGTTAGACCTTCAAACTGGAACTTGCTGGGTGCAATGAAATGAGTAAGTGGTGAGTGTAAAATGAGATATGCCTGAAAAATAAGCTGAATGAAGCTGAAGAGCACATGAATGAGAGCATGACCCATTGACTGTCATGGTCACACACAGCCCTGAATGACCTGGGACACTCAGTCTGTCAGTCCAAGAGATTGACAAGGACATGCTGGATTTGGAAATGCCCAAACTATGAGCAATTTACTTGCCCTTCAGTTTGCCCCAGAGCAGCAGCCCTGATCTTCATTTCCACCCTGACCTGGGATGTGTCACCTGCACCCTCTGGCTTAAATCTGTTACAGTACAAGCTCAGCAATTTGTGCCCCAGCTCCCTCCTCCACAGGAAGGATGTTTAGCTATGGAGGGACAAGGTAGGAAATCCTGAGCAGATTTCAGCTGGCTTCTCTGTTATCAAGGGACTGAGAATCTGAACTCAAAAATCTTGGTAATGTAAAGTAAAAATTAGGGAATTATATTCCTATTTAGATGGTACATTAAAGTACAGGCAAACCCGCTGTCCTTCTGTTGGTTCACCTTCCTGCCTCTGCTGTTCCTTTGTATAGTGAACGCTTTTGAAGGATTGGTGCACCTGAGGTACAGTTTTATTCAGGACACAACAGGCCCATTGCATGGTGTGAGGGGATTGCTTTCACTTCAAATAGAAGAAAACCTTTGGAAATTATGTTTGGTTCAGGTTCTTGCCTCTCATGTGGGCTAAGGCTGGTGTGGTTCCAGGCAGGTCTCATGCTGGGACAGGGGGTTTGCCTGCCTTCCAAGCTGGAAGAGCTCCAGGTACAGCTTCTCCCACAGGCACATTGGCTTCTTTGAAGAGGACAGAGAAAGCTGAACTTTATGCTAATCTGCTTTCTAGAAGCACTGATGTGCTCATGTCTACCTGGAAGTATTGGCCTCTGAAATGACTGTGACTGGCATTCCCCCAACATGTGACTGTCCCTGAGACGGGCAACGAGGGGGGCAAGGGAACACCTGAAATATTTGCAACCTGCAGCCCTTTGGGGTGCCCACAGCCTTCTGCAAGCTGAGGAAACTGTGTCTATAACCTCTTAATTCCCTGCCTGGGGTCTTTTACTTTGAGCCTCTGTCTTGTTTTTTCTCTAGACTTCTCTCCATCCATCACTCCAGGTGACTGGATAAATTCTCACAGCAGAGGAAGCCTTTACTGATATAAGTCTGCTGAAGTGTCTGATCTCCATTTCCACCCTGACCTTTTTGTTCCTAATTCTCTGTTAAAACTGTTTTTTTTCCAGAGATGTATAAAGGACTGTAGGTAACAGCAGCTGCTCTTGGCTGTGTAACAGGAGCGCGGGCTCAGACTGCTCAGTGTATGCTACAAATTCACATTAACATTGAACTGCTGCTCTGAAGGGCTCTGTCCATCCCTTACAAATCTGACTTTTCAAGGAGTTATTTTAAAAAAAGGAGTGTATGTGAAGAAGTCTCATCTTTCACTGTGCTTGGCCACTCACTTTTATCTGAAGTTCAATTTTTCTGTTCTGTTAGGAACCCTACTTATTTCTGGGATGAGATTCAAGCCACTCGAACTCCAGTTTCCTTTAAAACATGGAGAGCTTTTTGGTTGTGTCAAAGTTGCTGCGAAGAGGAAACACAATCCACAGACAAAGCACCATCCCACTAACTTGTGAAATGCTGAAGAATTATGTTCATCTCAAATTTGCTCAGCACCATTACTGGAATGAACTGAAATAATAATGAATAGGAGGCAGGTGCCCGGGTGCCCATAAAAATCCCAATCCTCTGGATGTCTCGCAGGCTAACAGCCCTGTGACAGGCGGCCCCGCCCGCGGGCGACACCACGCCAGGACAGCGGCGGGAGGGAGGCGACACGGAGGGAGAGGGTGAGGAGGTTCCAGGCTGGCCCAGCCCGGTTGGACCCGCATTGACCCCCAGCCCAGCCCTGGCTGCAGCTGCGGCTACCACAGCACTCGGCTAGAGAGGACACCCAGGGTGACAGCCGCAGGTGAGTGCTGGGTGCCTGCTCCGGACCTGCAGCCGAATTTGCTGCGAGCTCTGCTGCGTTTGAGCTCCTTGTGATCTCCTTCACAAGGCAGGAGAGGTGAGGGGACACCCCGCGAGGGACAGAACCTGCGGAGGGACAGACCCTGCACAGGGACAGACCCTGCGGAGGTACAGACCCTGCGGAGGTACAGACCCTGTAGAGATACAGACCTTATGGAGGGACAGACCCTGCACAGGGACAGACCCTGCGGAGGGACAGACCCTGTAGAGATACAGACCTTGGGAGCTTCATTCCTGCAGAAAGGGGAGCTCAGTGATACTTCTGTGAAACCACAGGATTCATGGAACAAGTGAGAGTGAAACGAGAGAGATGCCCTCTCTTTCTCTGTTTTTCTCTATTTCCATGTTTTTCCGTATTTGTGGTTTTTTTCTATATTTCCGTTTTCTGGAAGGCATTCTCAGCAACCTGATGGTCATCGCTTTGGTGGGGGAGTGGAACGCTGAGCTTTAAGGTCCCTTCCAACCCAAACCATGCTGTGATTCTGTAATTCCATGCTTTTGATTATTTCTCTAGTGGATGCTGGCATAATTTTCTGGCTCAAGATGACACTTACTTTATTCTGATATTTTAGTGCTGGATAAAGAGGGAGTGTGACCATGATCAAACTTCAGAAGGAATGGGACAGCATTCCCAGAAATGGGAGTCCCCTGGCACCTCTGTAG
The DNA here is from genome assembly GCA_013399455.1 of Anthoscopus minutus. Lineage (NCBI taxonomy): Eukaryota > Metazoa > Chordata > Aves > Passeriformes > Paridae > Anthoscopus > Anthoscopus minutus. Next base: position 21,212 of record VWYI01038411.1, on the reverse strand, counting down.
GTGCCATACATTCACTGGTGCTGGCACAGATCAGGCATTACCAGGACAGTGTTGAGATTAATTCTGGTATCCCACACAGACAGTGGGAAGGTGGTACATGCTGTGGTGTCTTGAAGTTCTGGAGACAATTTCTTACCATTTATTTCAGTGTCAAACTTCCCAGCACATCAGGGAATTAAACATTAAAACTGGTCATACCAGGATGGGGCTTGTTTCATCTGTCACCACTTGCAGGTTGGGGCACAATAAATCCTGTAATAACATAACTCAGAACTGGGGGGTTTACTGTGCCTTTGGTTTGAGGCAGAGATAAAGCCTTCAGTCTGTGGTTGCATTTAGTTGTTTAATATGCTGCGTGCTGTGAACTTTATTAACCCTCTGCATGCCTGAGTGGTGGTGTCTGAGAAGTGCTCCCAACACATGGAGTTAATTTTACCTGGAGAGAGACATTTAGCAAAGCCCGATGGCCGTGCAGGGTCAAGTGGAAGTGGTACAGGCACCCCTTGTTCCCTGCATTCATTAAAGCCCAGAGGGACTTAAACCCTTGTTCTTTTCAGTGTCTCAAGGAGGGTGGAAAGTCCTGGTGGAGGGATATGTCTGGTAATAAGTTGATGTTTAATCACATCTTTATTAACATCTGTTGCCCACTATTTTGTTTTGTGGATGGTAAGTAAATCCCAGCCCTGGGATCGGAACATGCAAGGAAGATAGTAATGGGAACAGCTATTATGGGGAAAAGTGGGGAGGTTGAGTTTATAGGCAGCCAGGCTCCAACTAAATCCTAGAGTGTGCTAGCAAACCCCTTCAGTTAGTCATGGACACAAACACTGAACCAGTGAGAAGAGTACTGAGCAAAAGAACAGAAGGAGTGAGCAAGCTGATCTGCATTGTGAAGGCAGAGCACTGATAACTCTTGTAATCATTCCCTTGGTTCTGATCTCCTTGTGTTGTGTGAAAAGTCCAGTGAACTGCAGTGAGTCTGACTCTGGCTCTGTGTGCACAGTGGCAGAAGCCCTCAACTTGCAGGTGACACAGGAACACACTGACACCTCAGGTGGGGAGGGAAGATAACCAGAGGTTTGAACCTGAAAGAAATCTCTTCAATTTCTTCTGGACTCTACAATGTGGATGAACTGGTGTTGAGGGGCTGCAGTGGGAATGGGCATCTCCCACCGAAAAGAGCAGCAAGTACTCAGTATTTAGAACATCACATTTGCTTGAATTCTAATGTGAGTATGGAAGACTCACCGGGCCACTCACATGCATGATGTGACTGTTCCTCATCCTGATGCAGGGCATTCTTATGGGAAGCCCAAAATGCTCTTCTGTCACCCAGCTGGCCCCTGGCAAAGTCCCTTCACATTCACTCATGAGCAGCATGACCACTGCCAGACTCACCTGATTTAGTGTAGTGTGTTGAGTGGCTGGAGGGTTACAGGTACCTGTAGCCTTCACTGAATTTGGGCCTTTATTCTGTATTCCATGCCCATTTTCCTGTATAGTGTTTATGGGATTCTCATTGCTGTTATGTCAGTATGGACTTGGAACACAACCACTGACCTTTGCACATCTTCACCCATTTAATATGTAAATATTTTTGCCCCAAAGAAGCCTCCCTGCCATCACCCCCATCCTTAGTGCAGTCAGGACTGTCCAGCAGGGAACTGGCAAATGTGGTGTCTTGGCCTGGTTATTGATCTTGGTCATTTCTTTATGGACTGAAAATCCAGACAGCATTTTGGACCTACCAGGTCTTGGCTTCTTGAGTTCTTGCCCGTTCTGAGGCATGTGGGCGCCAAAGTCTGTAGGAAGAGCTGTGTCAGTTGTCACTTGTCAGACTAGGAAGATTCACACCAATATTCCAAGAAGGGAATTACAGGGAAAACAGAACATTGGAAGAGTCTTGTTTCCAGTTAAAACAGAGTTTTAAATCCAATCTGAGATAACTGTCCTTCAGTTGTTGCCTCTTGACATTTCTTCACTGACCTTCCTTAGGTGAATGGACTTTCTTCCAGGGGAAAACATGTCCCCTCTTCAGGAAAAGCAGCGCCCACTGAGTGTCCTGGCCATGCTGCAACATTCTGCAGGCTCCCAGTGGCACATGATGGCTCAACCCTGGCACACAGGGGTTGACAGGGCCTTGGGTGGGCGGGTAGAAAACAAGCTATGAGATGGAAGAAGGTCAAGCTCTTGGAGGAGGTTGCTTTGTAGCAGATGGTTTTAAATTATCAGTCCCTCTGAAGGAGAGGTCCCAAGAAAACTGTAAAACCAGGGCTGGAAATGAGGCAAAGCACGATCAGGTTTGTGGGATCAGTGGAACAGGAGCAGTTGTGTCTCTCCTGGGACTTACTCAACCCCACTGTCTAATTAGGAATGCCTCAGTTATTGAGACCCAATAGCTAAATGTGATTGGACACTACATACCATTGGCACTTTTCTGTGAGGAGCAAATACTTGGAAAGGGAGAGCACATGGGAAGAGGAACAGAAGAAATCCCAGTGGTTCTGGATCACTCAGGCCCTCTGGGATAACTCTGCTCCTGCTGCAGCTGAGAGCTGGATTCAGGTTTCAATAGAGGCAGGTAAATGCTTCCTGTGGGAGCATTCCTAGGGCTTACCCAAAGTGTTACTCTCTTTAGAGACTCATCTGGCAATGGGGTTTATTAAAGGTGCGGGATCCAATCAGCAAAGCCACAAACCGCTGTCCTGGAGCAGGAGGACTGATGTCCAAGGGAGCATCTTTGGGATGATCATTGTCCAAAGGAGGTGAAAATGCTGTGGGAGTCCCACATTGCTAGAAAACAGTGTCTGCTACTGAGAGTGTTTTCCATCAGCAGTCCAGATTTCCTAGATCCTTGTTGTCATATTTTCTTGGCTTGTCAGCTTTCAAATGGTTTATATTTGACTTTGTAATTGCTTCTACTATCTACTTTTATATCACTGCAAAGGTAACAGGGGATGTAGGACTGAAAGATCTTAGCCCAGGCTAAGAGTGTCTGAGCAATTCCGTTTTCATCTGTTGACATGCTTTTCTCATGAACTGGGAAGGTTTAAACACTGTCTCCAGCAACAATGGTCAAAAAGAAAGAAGGAATGAAGAAAATTACTCCAGAATTTAATTTTCACATTTATCTTTTAAATTGTTGGTTGAAACAGTGATTCCCAGCCCTGCAAGGGAGAACTTTTTGATACTTGGGTGAGAATCTTCTTCCTTGGACTAGTGGAAATGGTGGTCTTTGTCGTTCTACTGTCTTGATGCAATCTAACAGGAGTCTAAGCTGTGGCATCAAGGGTTTTCTGTGTGTTCCCTTCCGATTAGCCTCAGATTTTAAAATTATCATCTTCTCATAGGAAATGAGAGAAAAGCCTTCTTCTGGTTCTGCCAGGCCAGACAGCCTGTGAACCATGGCCATCAAAGTAAAAACACTTCTCTTGCCACCTTCTGGAGCCAGTTGAACATGCGATTTAGTATTAATTTATTCACCCAGTGCAAAGGAAAGCAAAGACTGTGGGCTCTCGGGCCAAAGTGAGTGAAAGCTGCCTTTAGGCCAGCCAAGTTTTGTTGCCTGCAGGTCAAGTTGCTGGGAGAAGGGAACCTGCAGTCCCAGACTGGTCATCTCTGTGAACATCAGGAACTATGCAAAGGCCCCTCTGCTTTAGGGAAGCTTTCTGAGCACAGGAAGGAAGGTTTGCAAGGTCTGCAAGGGAAGACTGGAAGCAAAATATTTGGGATCACCATGCACTGAACTTGTACTTCTGGGGTAAACCTGTCCACAGAAATCAGAGATCTCAAAGTGCTTTGGGTTGGAAGAGAACTTTAAGACCATCTAATTCCAACTCCCTGCCATGGGCAGGGAACTGGTAGAATAAGTGGCCTTGTTTGCTGCTCATGGGAAAGAGATCAGCCTGTGTCAGTGTTGGAAGGAAAGGAGCAACTGTGGTGTGTCTTTTGGCTGCAGCAGTGAAGCTCTTCTAGAGCAACTGGATTTCTTTCAGGCCTCTTGGAATAGCACAGACTGAGGGACTCTTCTGCTGAGGGGCAAGCCCAGGCATGGTTGATCCACACATAGATGCAATAATTCAGTGGTTTTCCTTCTCTGCTAAGGAATTGTGAGATCTCCTAAGGACTTCTGACCTTTGAGAATGCATCTACTTGTGTGTCCTACACAACCTGGTGTATAGCCTGTCCTTTCCTTGGATCTCACAAGTGTTTGTCCTTCTTTGAGGCACAAGGTCTTGCATTGGAGATGCAGCACGGCCTTGACTGATGGTCGCATCTGGCAGGCTGGCCCCAGCTATGGCTGGCCTTGCCAAGGGCTCCAGGGCACCTCCCCTGGGCTGGGGGAGTGTGGGGTTATAACGAGTCCTCAGGGCTGCTTCAGCTCACTGTGGACACACCTGGCATCTCCTGGGAACAATCTCACCTTCTGCGAGAGTTGAGAAGTGTGAGGGGGACCACAGTTTCCTGCTTCTTTTGCCATTTAGAAACATTTACACCAGAGTAATAAGGGGCTTATCTTCCTTCCCACAGGTCACTGATATCTGGGACCAGGGGACTCGCTGGATGGCTGTGAAGAGCTCTGTGTCCTGAGTGAACAAAGGCACTGTGGACCTGGAGACAGAAGTGACCTCCAGAGGATCTCAGAAGCACAGCCTGTAGAGTGGTGAGTTTCGCTGTGTCACCGATTTGTGTGGGAGTGATGCAGAACTGGGAGTGAGAAGTGACACCTTTGTTGTCACACTGAATGTGGCTTTATGTTGCGGTTGGTCTGGAAATGGTTGTAAACTTTCTGGGAGTAGTGGGCTTCTGTAGTGTTTGGCTCCTGTAGGGTACACTGATTTCCCTGGATTTCCCTGGGAAGATGCCAGGCTGTTGAAGATCTGCTGTTATTATCCCTTAGAGCAGACAGGGGACTTGTGGCACAGGTACACTGGGGTTCCTAAGGGTTTTCATCCTGGACAGTGCATAGGGATATGTTATCTTTCCTTCCTGGCAGTGAGGCACTGTTGTGTTTGCTCTGTGGTACTTGCTGTAAATCTGTCGCCTGTATCAGTCTGTTTCTGTCATGAAAAATCTATGAGAATGTTGTGGCCATGGAAAGGCACAGTCTGATCGGTTCTCATGCTGCCATCCCATCCCTGCTGCTGCAAAGGGACATGGATTCACTGTCCTGCTCACTGGTGGGGCCTAATGGTTTTTGCTCTCTTAGAAAATAGGGATGGTATGTGTGTCTCCTCCTGGCCTTTGGTATCAGTGCCACTTTCATACATAAATGGGTACAAGGGTATCTAGTTTGTGTATCTGTGGATCCTGAGCAAGCGCTTAGGTCTTGTTCATAATCCCTGGGACAGAGGAGAAGATCAGGTCAAGTATAGATTTACCAAAGGGATAAGTCACACAAAATCTGATCCTCCGGCATTCCTCCCTACTCTGCACAAGACCTCCATTCATCACTGGAAAGCTTGTGACGTTCCCCCTCTGTGACCTGTTCAGAAATTTTCATTAAGTTTCCCTTCTGCAGTTTGTTAGCCTTCAGTTCTGTGGTTCTAGCCAAAGCATTTGAAGTTGACCTTTAAAATTTATCTGAAATGGGGAGATTCAGGTTCAAAAGATTACTTCAAGTTAACAAAAAATGACAGAAAGCCAACCCAAAGCTAAAAGAGACATTTTAGGTGACATATACTCACTGAGTATCTGCATCTCTGGGATAGAGCACAGCTAGAGTTTGACTGAGCTCACAACAATTTGGTATTTTGTTTAGAACATTTTCTGTAGCAGGACTGCCCTGATTTTCATGATTTACAAAGAGAAATTCAAAGAGAATTACAAAGAGAAAAGCTTTGTCAGGAAAGGGTCAGGCTGGATATCAGGGAAAGGTTCTTCCCCCAGAGGTGCTGGCACTGCCCAGGCTCCCCAGGGAATGGGCATGGCCCCAAGGCTGCCAGAGCTCCAGGAGAGTTTGGACAATGCTCTCAGGCATGCCCAGGGTGGGATTGTTGGGGTGTCTGTGCAGGGACAGAGGCTGGACTGGATGGTCCTGGTGGGTTCCTTCCAGCTCAGCAGATTCCATGATACATGCTCCTATGAAAGAGAATGCTGCCTCTGTTGCCAATTACTTTATTATTACTGGTTTAAGTCTGTGCTAATGGCTTTCCCCCCACTATGTCTGTGCTTGTGCAATGCCTGTGGCACATCCTGAGCCTCTGCACCCATCCCCTCCCCATGAACCACTCACTGCGTGTCACTTACCTACAGGTTTGGCTAATTTTGCTCACCGATCTGCCAGCAATTATGTCACATCTTGTCTGTCTATTGCACTGTCTGAAGCCCATAAATAACTCCCTGTGACACCCCCAATATCTACAAATCCTCTGACTCCCAAATGTTTTGGTTATTCACTCAGCTGATTTATGGCCCCAGCACTGGTGTCCAGTCAGGCTCACAGGGAATGGTCTCTTGCACTGTCTCATACAGACAGATTGATGAACACACAGGATGAAGGGCACTCTCCCAACCCTGCCAGGCTTGCTGCTTTATTTTGGGACATTAAAAATGTTGACAGTAGCCAAGGGCTTGCTCCAGCTCTGCACTCAAAGCTGTGGAAGCTTTTGCTCTGACTCCAGTGGGGAGGTCTCTGCAGCTGCAAAGCAGACAGACTTCTGCCTGGAATGAGGAATGGCCAACTGGATACCTGAACAAGGCTAATGCAAGACAGGGATGTGTTTTACAGGGGAGTGAGAGAACTTGTAGTCTTCCAGCATCACCCCATTGTGCTGGGGGTGTTAGTCAGCAGCATTCACCTGGGGAGGGATGACTCCTTCTTTGAAGCATTTATTCCATTGAATAAATCATCTTCATGTGGACACCAATGATTCAAGTATCTGTGAGTGAAGATAAGAATTACACTATGACAATTTTTGGAAGGCTTTTGCTGTCTCATTTTAAAAATTCTGTGATTTCTTTTTCTAGATTGAACTGGAGTCAGAACAAAACCATGGTCATTCATGTAAAAAGGGAGTAAAAAAATGAAAAGTGAGCAGGGGTAGGGTTTAATGATTCTGTGCCAACCAGGGTGTTATTTTCTAGTCCTTATTTAATACACAAGACATTGGAAAATGCAACGTGGTTGGATTCATTACACTGAAGGAATGTTCCCTTCATATCCAGCACTGTTATTTTAACCCTGCAATCAATGTGTGGTATTAACATACTTCCTTCTCATTCTCCAGAAGTCAGGAATTCACAGGAGTTTAAAGACTCACAGGAGCTTATTTTGAATCCAAGTGAATTTCTGAAATCTTTAAGACTCTGTAAACTCAGCAGTTTATACACAGTGCATATAGTGCATGTTGTGCACTGAGAAATAGGGCCTGTTACTGCCTGTGCAAATACTGTCAGTATTTGAAGGCTTTACCAAACTAGATTTGAGTTTAGCCCTTTCCCAGCAGTTGCTATTTATGGTAACACATGTCCACTGTCACACCAGGCTGAGAATAAAACATTCTGACATGAAACATTTGGAGGTGTAAGGAGAGGCTTTGGAGCTGAGTTTGGACCACGTTGCTGTTTCAGGGTAGCTGCTCCTCAGCCCTGCCCAGTGTGGAGGAAAGGAGTCAGGAGCAGCAAAGAATAGATGCAAGTGTAACATAAACAGAGCTTAGGGGAAAGCTGCTGCAGGCTGGTGTCAGGTCATCCTGTTTGGTGAGTGTTGTAAGCATCAGACATTCCAGCTCCAGGGGTGGTGACATATTTAGGAAGATACAAGAGGCAATAGGGGATTATGTTTGTTGTTAATACAGTTCAGTACTGTGGAGGACAAATTAAATCCATAAGAAGGTGATCAAGAGCCTCTCAAAATCTCAGGCATTCACTGTGCAATGCCTTGCCCAGGGCAGGACAAGGTGCCCTGGAATCAGCTTCTTCTCAGTTCAGTTTTGTGATTTTTCCTTCCCACAAGCTCTTCATTCCCAAGTTTTAAGACATCTCCCAAGGATTTACAGAAGTAACTGTGTGATGTGTCAGACTAGCAGCACACAGATGAAATGCAAACCCTTCGTAGTAGGAGCAGCAGAGGTCGCTCAGATCAGGCCAGGAGGGGACAAGAAAAAGGGCTTGGCTGGTACTCACACAGCCTTCTTCTATTTCCTAATCCTATTGTCCCAGTGCATTTCTGTGGAGGACAGGGAGGCTCACAGAGATGTCAGTTATTGCTGAGATTTGTAGAGTGTGCAGAGCCCTAAAACAAGATTTGTGGCAAGGACAAAGCAGAGCAAGTGATTTTTTTGTAGGAAGGTGTCTGTGGCTATTTGCAACTGCTGAGTAATGGCAAAACACATTTTGGTTCAGAAGCTGACATAGAGGTACTATGAGTGACACTCTCTTTGGCCTGGCTGTGGCATATCCAGCACAAATTACTTTTGTTCACTAAATTTTCTCTTACCTTTAGCTGAAACCAATTCTCACCCAGATAATGTGGCTAAAAGTTGAATGTGTGACAAGGAGATGTTGGGGTTATCCCCTGTGTTTTCATCAGGTGCCAGGTGACAGAGCTCAGCTGGATGAATGTCTGGTGTAGGTGTGCTCCCAAAGTCCCTGTGCTTTTCAAAACTGATGGAAGTTGTGTCCCTCTGTTGACTGAAGGAGTGCAGAGGGTATACAGAGATGCAGCACTAATGCCACAGGCAATCCAATCCAACTGCTCTTTTGAGAGCTGCAGTAACTCTATAGTTCCTGAGCATCTCTCACATGACAGAGAATCTGTTTTCCCAGCTTGCTGCAAGGCAGGGATGTGTTACATTACACATTGTCTGATTTAAAATACAGGGAAAGGGACTCCTTTGGCAGATGGTCCCCTGAGTGATCCATAACAATAACTCCTTAATGCTAAGCTCACACTTCACCATTCCCTTCTAAAGGCTTGTCGTCTGCTCTCAGGTCTGTTGCTAATTTAACCAAGCTAAATGAGATCAGGATGTACCTCTGTTCCATGCCCCAGTTTAGACATCCATCTCTGTAGTTTTCTTCTCAGCAACTGCTCTTGCCATCCATCAGAATCCACCACGTGAGTACCATGTGGTGAATGTTTGCCTGAAACACGAGAGGAGGTCTTTAGAGGAAAGCCAGGTGACACAGAGGGATGCCACTGGATGTGTACATTTTCCATTCAGCCCTGCTAATCACCCTCATACTCAGGTTGTGTTGGGCCTAACAGGCTGATTTGCAAGTCTGTCTCTACTTGGCTGCCAGGATATGGCAAGTGGGGAAGGGCAAACTGCATCACTAAAGGGAACAGTGTTGAGGTATATCCTTTCCCTTGCAAACAGTAAATAATGAAATTATTTGTCTTTTCCAAAGGAGAACTTGTAATCTGTTTGTGCTGACCCCAGAAAGCTGAGCAAAGCATCATGAGCAGCCATCAGACAGGTGAGAGAACAGACACAGCTTTGTGGAACCCCTGGGAACAACCACAGCTTGCTTCTCTAGCTTGGAGATGGCAGGGACTGACCCACCAGGCTCTGACTTGGCAGCAGAGCCTTCCTCATACCAGATTTTGTATTTAGAACAAGAACTGATGCAAAGTTTTCCCCGTCCAAACTGTTGCTGGAGCTGTGAGCCGAGGTGGTCCTGCATTAGGATTTTGATTGCAGAATTTCCCACTTGGACACAATTTTGGCAAAGCCAGCACAAAATCCCAGACTGTAATGCCCAAGCCTTGGCACACATTTGTAGCCTGTGCCACTGGAATGGGTGAGGCCTTCATGGCTGAGCAGGAGCAGTTCTTGCCTTGCAGGAGGCAATGCAGATGGAGAGATTCTCTCTGAAGGACAAACATTTCAATTGAATGTATTTTTCCTTGCCTTTCTAGTAAAAATCTTCAAGAAATCTTCTATCCCAGGAGTTATTATCACTCAGTTTGTGAATGAAGTTCCACAAGGATGCAGTACACCTGATTTTGAGAAGAAACCACTCACTCTGACACTGCAGGAAGGTGAGACTCTTGATAAACAGGCAAAGCCACAGACCTGGAGGTTTGACTCCATGTCCCACTTAAATGAAAAAATTATCATGACTAAATCAAGCAAGTTTCTAAGGTGATTTGACATGACCACAAAAAAAGTGTGTGGCCAAAGTCTTTGTTACACTAATGACAATTCCATCAGTACTCACAAAGGTACCCTGAGTTGTCACTATGTATGTGTAAGACCAACAATGTGCTCCTATGTGTACAGCAAATCTGGTGAATTCTGCGGGAAGATCTCACAGTAAGGATTTTGCAGCAAAATATCAAGTACATTGAAGAAGTTGTTGGTTATTTTGCTTTCCTATTGAAACAACTTGTGTTCAGCACTAAAATCAGCTGCTTTTTAAAGTAGGATATGCTGATTGCAGGTTCAAGTTAGGCTATAGCAGCCTTCCAGTGCCTAAAAGGGTTCCAGGAGAGATAGGTAAGGGCCTGGAGTGCCAGGATAAGGAGAATGGTTTCCCACTGCCAGAGGGCAGGGTTAGGTGGGATATTGGGAAGGAATTCTTCCCTGTGAGGGTGTTGAGGACCTGGCACAGGCTGCCCAGAGAAGCTGTGGCTGCCCCGTCCCTGGAAGTGAACGAGGCCAGGCTGGGTGGGGCTTGGATCAACCTGGGATAGTGGAAGGTGTCCGTGCTAGGGCAGGGAGTGGAATGGGATGGACTGTGAGGTCCCTCCTGCCCAGGCCATTCCATAGTTCTGTGATGATTCTGTAAGGAATAACATAAGGAACTTGCACAGAGCACAAGCTGCTCTCAGGCAACTGATGAGCCAAGAACTAAAATCAGTGCAGAGCCTCCCAGAGGTCCCTCTGCACCTGCAGAGAGTTCTTTTTTGTTGGTGTGGAGTAGCCTGAGAACATCGGATAGCGCCTCTTCCCTGCCAGGAGTGAGCCAGCAGATTGGATTTTGGTGTTCCGCACTCGCCTGTGGATTTCCAGGAGCCACCGAAGTTTTATGAACGAGCACAGTGGCCTCTAGTGGAACCTGTCCCTCCTCCTCCACCTGCACGTTTCAGGCACTACCCAAGGCTCCTGGCTAAGTTTTCACCTGTCTGAATTTTCACCTGTAAATTTTACAAGTTACTTCATTTTCAGCAAGTTCTTTGCAATTCCCTGTGCATTCAGGCTGGTCACTGTAATTCTGTGTCTGTGCAGAGGCACCATGAGGGCCTTTAATTCCATCTTCATCACTCCACTGTGTTCAGTGCATGGCTGATCTGGTTCTCCTGGCTCGGTGGCCTGTGACAGATGGCAAGCATGAGAAAGTGCAGCCAAAGTGTCTAAAATGTAACACAGGGATAATCAACCGGAATCAGGCTTTAATAAGAGATAGTACTGTAATCTTAAAGGCTGGAAGAGGCCTTTTGGTTAGGATCTGTTGGCAGGAACTTTTTTCATCAAATTAGTTTGGTCGTGGTGACTGCAGAAAGGTATGAGAAATATTGCCAGGCTTTCTAGGGAGAATCTTTAACAGTGTTAGTTACCTGAAGACCAAGAGTATTAAAAAATAAGAGAGAGTGATCATTTCCACCCTGAGGTGTTCCCATGGATAATTCACCTCTATGTCTATTCCCACTCACTCACACAAGTCACTTCTCTGGCTTGCTTCCCAGTGTTCCCTGTGATTTTGGAGCATTTTGGAGAAGAGGTTGGTATTGGGTAGTGGGAAAGCTGTTGGACATTTCTGTGGTGAGCTGCAGGCTACTCAGGTTCCTGGGGAGCAGGGATGAGGAAGAGGAACCCCCTTCTCTTCTTCCCTTGTCTCTTCAAACAGCAGAGCCTGGTGGGTTTGGAGTGGAAGATGGTGCCAGTTAAAGATTGGAGAAACCGTGGGATTTGATAGAGAATGTGTATGATGAGAAGGGATTTGGATATTTCATGAGTAAAAGGCAAGTCTGGGTTGAACTGGCTTTTGGGCTTCTGATTTTAGTGATGGTCAGAGATGTCAGCAGACATATCTGGCAGGTTAACCCCACATTTTAAAGGCCTTTTATGACTGAATACAGACAAAACCTGAATTATTGATGTGCAAAATAAGATCTTATTGTTATTTTTGAAGAATGTTTCTGCATAAAATAACAGAAATTACTTACTCTGGGGATCACTCTTGATAAAAAAAGGGGCAGGTCTGAGAGTCCTCATGTTCAAACCTGTCTTAAATAACTAAATTATTGTCTCTTTTCAAAGGTAAAAATGCTATTTTCAGAGCTGTGGTCAAAGGTGTCCCAGCTCCTGAGGTGAAATGGTCACGTACACGGAAAGGAATGGATGATTCTGCCAAATATGAAATGTCCTTCGATAGTGCTACAAATGAATTCATTCTGCAGGTAAAGATCAAATATTTCAGAAAGGACTTGTGGAACTGAGATAAATGGATAGGAAAAACCTGCAGTGGGATGAGGGGAAGCAGAGAGGCAGCTCCAATCTCTGCTCTCTGTGACAGTGGCAGGAGCCAAGGGAAGGGCTGGAGCTGTGCCAGGGCAGGCTCAGGCTGGATATCAGGAAAGGTTCTTCCCCCAGAGAGTGCTGGGCACTGCCCAGGCTCCCCAGGGAATGGGCACAGCCCCAAGACTGCCAGAGCTCCAGGAGTGTTTGGACACCACTCCAGGGATGCACAGGGTGGAATTGTTGGGAGTGTCCTATCCAAGAGCTGGACTGGATGATCCCTGTGGGTCCCTTCAAACTCAGGGTATTCAATGATTCCACATATCCTCAGCTCTGAGATAACACAAAGATAAGCAAACAAAGTTTTTAGAGCCCTTCTGGGAACAGATGAAGCCTCTGAGGTGCCATTGAGCAGCTGCTTTATGAGAAGCTGAAGGTGAACTGAACCCCAGTCCTTTCTGTGAGCAGTTTCTGTGCTCTCCCTTTGAAGATCAAGAGCCTGGTTCTGGATGACAGTGATTTGTATCGCTGCTGTGCTGTCAATGCCTACGGAGAGGCCTCGTGCTCTGCTGGCCTCAGGATCATCCAAGGTAGGACTGGCAGCTCTGGACTCCACAGGCTCCGTGGTCCCAGACAGTGGCTATGCTGTTCCCTGGGTTGGCTATGCAGGACTTTGTCTGGGTTTTCTTGGTGTGAAGGTCTAGTATTTCCCTCAATGAGGACTGGAGATCTTTTGGTGGCTCCCTGACATTGTGAACTTTAAGGCAAGGGGGAAAAAAGTGGAATTATGTTCACTGCACTGGTCCATAATCAGGCACCCTGGATTTAGTGCTGAACTGCCTCAGTCCTTTCTTTATGTTGATGAACAAATCAGTCCTTTGGGAGGGATCCATCCCTCTGCAGCTGTCTCTGGACCTCATTCTTGCTTCCCTTTATAGTCAGTGCAGAGAAATGGGCACTTCATGGATCAGATATAACTGATATTCTTGGAATCCACTCGAGTAGAAGATGGAAGTGTCCATGTCACCTGTGTGCCTTTCAAGTGCCTATCTTCAGTTGCCATTTCTACCTTGGCTCTCCATCTCTAAAACAAGATGTTGATATTTCCTCCCATTGCGTAGACCATAAAATTGGTAGGGCAAAAATGCTCTTCTCCTCTGTGTGGAGTCTCCAACAAGCATAGAGTCAATGGCAATAGAAATATCACCTTTGTAGATGGAGATTACTGGGAGAAAATGTCAGATTGATGAGGAAATCCAAACTGGGATTCCTTCTTGCACTGTTAACAGATACAGTGGTTTCATGACTCATTGGCTCACTGCTGTTAATCGAATCTTGTTCATTCTGTGGCTTGTTTTCCTTCTGTTTCCTCTTATAAATGATCAGTTGGCTTTAAGAGGAAGGCAAAATATGTTCCTGTTCATGCTGCTGATGGTAAGTTTAAGATCTATACGTTTATTATATTATTGGGGGGGAAGAATGAATAATACTCTGTCTGCCACACTATTGCTACTCCAAACTTGTAAAGACTGGAGTAAGAGAAGGATTAATGACCCTCTCACGTTCTGTCATCTCTGTCAGCTTGCTCTTTACCTGTTGCTAAAGTGATGATTTTAGACACAGTTTTGGGCTGTTTAATTACTGAATGTGGAATCATTAGGAAAGGAAAAAGGGATCTGGGGATGTTAAACATATCTAGATCAAACTTGTTAACATATTTGATAATAGTGAGTCTCTAGAGGGAAGCCCCTTAGGGAGAGAGAAATTTCACTGGCACTCAAAGGATGAGCATGGCAGTGAGAACTGACTAAGTTTCATTACAGTTATTCGGTAAAGTGTGGAAAAAACACCAGAGGAAAAGACCTGAGCAGAATGACCTGTTGTCGGGGGCTATTCTGCATTATCTTCTTTGAGGAGATGTATTTTACAGTGCTGCCTAGGTGACATGTTTGTTGCCTCCCCCACTCTTGTAACAGAACTCAAGAAGACACTCCAGGACTCCAAGAAGCTGCTGAGGAAGAGGTAAGGCTCTGTGTAGCATCACAGTCCAGATGGTAAGGTGACACTACCTTCTGAAAGATGTCTCCAGCTGGGAAGGTGCTCAGGCAGGCAGCAGACACTCCACTCACACAGACTCATTCAGCCACAGGTACTCTCAGCAGATGAAGACAGGAGAGGAGTGTTTGGTATGGCAGTGCAGAGGGGGTCTATTTGCCACCACTCTAGGGGCACCAGGCACCAAAGACAAGGAACAGCAGATGGTCCAGGAGTAAACAGAGGGCAAACGGGGCAGAGAATTGCATCAGGGACCAATGGGCTGAGGTCACAGGAGTGGTACATAGGCCAGTGGGATCTTGGGGCAGAGTTACGGGGAGGCAAGGGTGAATCAGACATTGAGGAAGGTAGAACTTTCCAGAAGGTAACCAAAAAACGGAGAAAGGGGTGGGACAGGTCAGTGGGGTACAGAGAACCAGGGTACATTTGCATAATGGTGCAAAGAATCATGGAGAAAGGCCTTTTCTATCCTTTTATATTTTACTTGGAGGCTTCCTTCCAAGACATGACTATAGCAGGTTCTTGAGCCTCTAACAGCTCTGGAGTGAGGGCCATGCTCCCACTTCTGGGTGTTTCTTGATGGTAGGGGACAGCTCCAGAGACCTTCTTGTGTCCAAAGTTGTGGTGCGACTCCCTAGGGAGAGACAGGCCAGAACAGCTTGGCACTGGCAGCTGGACTGAGATAAACACAAGGTTCCAGCCTCCTTTTGAGGGGTATTTCCTCTGCACCACGAGGTTCTGACAGGGAAGCTGTGTTTCTCTGCTTCCCTGTGTTTAGCTCACATGTAGCTTCCTGTCCAAAGGACAATTCTTCATGCACTGATGGCTCTGGCTGCCCAGTGGCTGAGCTCTGGCTCCCAGCCCAGCTGCACTGCCAGGTGCACAGGGTAGAATCCTTCCCTTCCCAGGTGGGAAGCTCTAAAGATTGCTTGCTGAAAATTATCTCTGTGCAGAATCCTGAACTGTGCTAGGCAATTACCTGGCCTGGGCAAGAGCCTCTGGTGATAATTCAGCAGTGTGGAAGCTGTTCCCTGGCACCATTTAATTTGTAGTACAGATGCAGAAAACCTGCTCTGGAAGAGTCCCAGTCTTTCCTGCCTGCACCTACAGGGCCAAATGAACTACAGAATGATGAAGACAAGTGAAAGAGAACTAGGGTTAGAAAAGCAGGACATCTTGCTATCCGTGAAAATGCCTCAGTGTTTCTCTCTCTGGTTCTCAGAGTTGTAGCACCAAAACCAAAGCCCCTGGACAAAGAAGCTGTGTGGCAGCTGTTGCTGCATGCAGATAAGAGAGATTATGAGAAGATCTGTATGAAATATGGAATTGTTGACTTCCGTGGGATGCTGAGGAAGCTGCAGGAGATGAGGAAGGATGCAGAGGGTGAACAAGACAAGGTAAAATAAACTGAAACCACTAATTTTTAAAAAATTCAGCTTCTGAAAACAGGCTAAATCTTCCTAAATTGCTTTGGAGATGAACATTTTGTTGTATGACAGTGATTTATGACAATATTTAAAAGAAGTTCCGCTTGAACTTCTTTAAAATATTGTGAAAATGCTGATGAATTTTTTTAAGCACAGTTCACAGATTTTAGGAGATACTGACCTCAGGGGTATTCAGTTGTCTGATAAGAATTTGGACCCCAAATTGAAGATTATATGTCCAAGAGTGAAAAATTTGCCTTCACATACAGGGGCATGTAGAGACCTGATTGGGCAGTGTGGAAGTGACCAGGAGGCAACACATAAAAAATAATTTATATACAGGAGGAAACTGTGGCAACTTACAGACACAGCAATTCACTTTACCAGAACTGTAACTTACAGATACTTTTAGTACATAATGTTAGAGGTAGATCTTTAAAGTAGATTTCACATTAATTCAACGCCTTAAGAACTTCTGTCATGGCAACTTTATGATTTACTAGGTTCTTTAATATTTCTTTGCAGTTAATTCACAGTATCAAAAACCTGGAACATATAAAAGTCAACAAGGACGGAAATGCTACATTCAGCCTGGAGTTGGAGCTGAAAAACAGCAACAGCAATGTTTACCTGCTCAAGGTGAGGGGGATGAGTCGGGCAGCAGCAACTTACAGCAGCACCTCAAGTGTTCTACAGAAAAAGCTTCATCTGCTAGGTAGTGGCTGAGAGCAAATAAATGCCTTTAAGTTGTCTGTCTTCTGCAGATCCCTGCTTGGTTAGGGAGCAGTGTGGGTATGGGGTGATCTTTGGTGGTGAATATCTCTGGGCATTTGTAGATCCAAGTACAGAGTACGCAGTCAGTTACTGACATCCTTATGTCTTCAGGAAATTCAGAGAACAGTCGAGTTGGAAGAGACCTTTTAAAAGTCAAGGGACCTTAAAACTCATCTCATTTTACTCCCTGCCATGCACAGGGACACCTTCTTCTATCCCAGGTTGCTCCAAGCCCTGTCCAACCTGGCCTTGGACACTTCCAGGGATGCAGCAGCCACAGCTTCTCTGGGCAACCTGTGACAGGGCCTCCCCACCCTCATGGGAAAAAGCTACTTTCTTATATCTAACCTGACCTCCTTCAGTTTAAGACTATCACTCCAACAGTGTCTTTCAGGCTGCAGAAATTCTGCAGTTATGTATAAATTTTATTCACTTTCTCAATGTGTTATTACACTATAATTCCCTCCGTGAAAGATGATCTCAGAGATGAAAAACATTCCCCCTAGATCCATAGTCCCACGAATTTGTTTTCGCAGGTGCTCAGTGTTCCATGTGTTTTTCTGAAAGATACATTTTAGTCAAATTATGGTTAGAGGCTTTAATCCTGGGGAAATTAGAATGCCCTGAAGGGGAGGACAGACTAACTATGAATCTTCTGGATCAAATATATGACATTAAGTTTATGAGCCACAATTTAGACAAGACAACCCAAGTGTGCTACAGAAAGTGGTTAACTCTCCTGCTCATCCAACTATTAGGATGCTGAAATCTAAGCCAAGAAAATACTTAGTCTTTACAGCTGCAATAACTTAATTAAGCTTCAGACTCTCATGTGGGTATCCAAGAGCTGCTGTTTTGCTGAGTTTCAGAGCCTGGTGCCCCACTCTGTACAGGATTCGCTGCCCAGACAGTGCCTGTGTACTGCAAAGAGCCCTGGGCACTGGGAGGTTACTCATTTATATCAGCAAGGGGATTGTACCAACAACCTGCCCTGATTTGTTTGAAATGTCTGGCACTGGTTGAGCCTTTGTGAGGACACAAAGGCTCCCCTCCCCTCCCCAGGATGGTGAGCGGCTCCGCTATGGGACAGGGGACGAGTATAGGAAGCACTGCCTTCGGAGAGTTGGGAGGAGGTACTACTTCACTGTCAATGATGTGCAGCCAGAGGATGCAGGGGTGTACCAGGTCAGGGTGGAGGACGTCCCTGTCTTCTCAACTGAACTGGATGCTCAAGGTAAGGAATTCAGTTTGATGGATGTGATGTGCAACTGTGAAAAAAGTTTATTTTTTTGCTGGAAAATTGTGTCTAGGAGCCGGTGCAAAGCTCAGTAACTTCTGACCACCACAAAGGACTGGTTTTGTGCTGCCCAGTAAGGGCTTCTTGTCTGGCACAGGTGAAAAAGAGCAGGAGGGTGATTAAGTCTTCAGTGCTGCGTTTGCAGTCCAAGGGAGCAGGCCTAAGCTTGAGTACCAGTCTGACTGTGGGTGACACTCCTTAACCTACCCCATATTAGAGTTTGCTTCTGTAAGCTCAGAATAATAACAACAAAATCAATCTACATATCATGTTGCAGGAACACATCAATGACTACAAACTGGCAGCACATCAGTGTTGTGAGGTACAAATATCTCAGAAGATAATAAAGACAAAAATCTGCTTTTCTGCAGAACTGGGCACAGAAGCATGTCTGAGTTTTTCCTTTTTCTCTCAGTAACCTGATGCTCAGAGGCCCCACAACTTGCTGTTCTTTCCTTCTTCAGCTGTAACAATTTTACTTGGAGCACAGAACCAGCTGCTTCCTTCCCATAGCTCTTGGTTTCCCCTGCAGCCATCCCGGTGCGGTTCCAGCAGCCTCTCTCTGATGTGCGCTGCGCTGAGGCTGGGGATGCCGAGTTCCGGTGTGTGCTGTGCACACCCTGCCACAAGCCCCAGTGGCTGCACAAAAGCCACCCCCTCCAGGCCAGTGACAAGCACCAGATCTCTGTGACACCTGATGGCCTGACCCACAAACTGGTGGTCAGGAACGTGGGGCCATCGGACAGTGGCCTGTACATGCTCGACGTGGGACAGGGCTCCTCCAGTGCCTGGCTCCTCGTGGAATGTGAGTAGTTGGCAGCAGTTTGTTCCCATGGTGTGTTGGCACAAAACATTCTTCTCACTGCCTGATGGTTCAGGGAGATATTGCTCTGCTGGGAAATGAATTGCTGAGCCTCGAATTCCAAAATTATGGCTGAGAAAACCAGAGGTGTTCACTGTGGAGAATACAAGAGTCCAGGGAGACCTTGGAGCCCTTTCCAGTGCCTAAAGGGGCTCCAGGAGAGTTGTAGAGGGACTTTGGAAAAGGGATGGAGGAACAGGACAAAGGGGAATGGCCTCCCACTGCCGGAGGGCAGTGTTAGATGGGAAACTGAGAAGGAATTCTTGGCTGTGAGGGTGGAGAGGCCCTGGCACAGGATGCCCAGAGAAGCTGGAAGTGTCCATGGCCAGGTTTGATGGGGCTTGGAGTAACCTGGGATAGTGGAAGGTGTCCCTGCCATGGCAGGGGGTAGAATGGGATGAGTCTTAAGGTCCCTTCCCATCTAAACCATTTTGTGATTCCATGATTCTAAATTCTATTTGGAAAAATGAAGGTTGGACCCTCCTTCCTCTTCAAATTAGACCAACTTTTCCCCTTTTAATTAGTCCTGAAAAATTCTGTTGTCTTGTTTGCTCTACAGCTATGATGAAGTAGCACATTCTCCACCGGTTATCAAAAAAATGCTTTCTATCTCCCCGCATGTTTTTGAGGAAGCTGTCCCAGTGATCACAGTGTAGCAGGCAGGGGTTCAGGGAAATTTTGATACTCTCAGTTCTACACTATCAATGCCATTCTTCATGCTAGATAATATTTTTCATTCCCAATTAAACATGCTGGAAGGAGCTCAGAGGAAGCTGGAAAAGTGGGAACACTCAGTGCAGACACATTGGCAGCCACTTGGCTTATGTTTGCTTGCTCATGAAAGGTGTTTCCTTTAACTCCCTTTGATTCTGGCTTCCTTTGGGATGCTCCTGCAGCAGCAGCAGCAGGAGTCTCTCTTACATAGGCCTCTCCAAAGCAATGTAGGTTTCTGAAACAAAGAAACTCCCCATAGGTTTCAGTGTGCCATGATCAGATCTGCCATGCTGGAAGTACCTTTTTCTGTTATTTTTGGTTTGTTTGCTATAATCAGCATGGTTCCATTAAAAAACAATGCATTTTAACTAAAAATAATTGTCTTTAATTAACATTTCATTGTCTGAATGTGGCATTGAAAAATTCAGGATTTGAAATTATTTAAAATTTATTTAAATGTATTATGTGTGTGTGTCCTAAAATGAAATTCAGAAAGTGCTAACACATTTTCTTTGGTTGTTGATGCACTGCATGTCCTATTGATTCTCTGTTATTTTGTCCCCTTCTTTTTCTGTAAATTGTAAATCTGCTCCAATGAAACAATGCAACTTCAGATGCCAAAGGAAAGAGGAGACAGGATGAAGGAGAAAGGATTGAAAGGGAGACATCTGAGTGGCTGAAAGAAACAATGGCAGACAACGAAAGGGCGAGGAAGCTTCGGCGCCAAGAGCAAGCTGCTGCTGAAGATCGTCCTTCTTTTTCCACATCATCTGGTGTGGAGAAAAGTGGCTGGTACAGAACAAGTCAAGGCAGCAATCAAGGCAGGGGCCAAGGACACTCCCTTGATTCTGATGATGGAAGCCAAAGATTTTTGGGAAAAGAGGGGCTACGCAAAACCCACATAAATGGAGAGATAGGGTCTGGCCAGTTTTCTGGAGCAGGTCTAGGTGGAGACTCAGCAGCCAATGATGGCAGCATCTTTGGACAAAAAGGCTTAGGAGAGAGAAGTGAGTTAAGGGATGTTCATGGCATGGACTTTGTGTCAGGCAGAGCAGGTCCTGGTGATGCAGTAGGAAGGGCAGGTGAATGGAATTCTGTGGATGGCAGAGGTGAGGGTGTGCTGGGTGCTGTTAACATTGACATGGATGATGGAGAAGGTTTGGGGTCTCAGCATGACAAGGAAGGGAATTTGGGTAATGCCAGTTACAGAGCTGGTTTTGGGGGTGCTGGGAGGTTGAGTAGTGGAAGTTCTGTGCCAGATGGGCTTGATCCTGATTCAGCTGGAGTGGGAGCCAGTGTGGATGATCTGTTCAGCAGAACTGGTCCACAATCTGGAGCTAAGGGGAATGCTGCAGGTGCTGGAATGGCAGGAGGAATGACATCTCACCATGGCAAGGATGGGCATCCCACTGTGGGTGATATGTATGGAGCAGGTATAAGCAGAGAGGAGCAAACAGGGACTCCCTATGGCAAGGATGGCCTGACATCTCATGCCAGTGATCAGTTAGGGCAGGCAGGACAATCTGGCTCACTGTATGGGCCAAGAGGCATTCCAAGTGGGACTATATCTGCTGCAGGTGACAATTCCACAGGAGAAGTGGGGTCTTTGTATGGTCCAGATGGTCAGGTACTGGGAGCAGGTGCTGATGTAGGGAGATGTGGAGCTCCCTGTGGAA
>VWYI01038410.1:19474-36641 GCA_013399455.1 Anthoscopus minutus | reverse complement strand
TCAGCCAACTCAGCACACAGAGGCTGTGAGGGGCCAAAGTCCCAGCGCAGCGCAGGGGCACTCTGAGGAGTCACCGAGCCCTTCACCTTGGGGCTGCCGCCTCTCCCAGCGATGCTCTGGGGGTAAAAGAGGCTCCCGGTTCCCCCTTGGGGACGCGAGTGGCGGCCGGGCAGGTCCTCGGCGGCCGGGGGAGCCCGTCCCCTGATTTACGGCCATCGCACGGGAGTGGGGAGGTTCCCTGCCCGGCAGGTGTTGCGAGGCCGATCCGGCGCTGGCACAGCGCCCGAGCCGGGTCCTGCCCGGCTGCCGTGGGGCGAGCCCCGCTGAAGGCTCGGGGGCCATTCCTGCCCCGGAGCGGGGAGCATTCACACCTGCCAAATTGCCCCCTGCCCCTGCCGGCCGAGCTGAGCCTCCCCAGGGCTGATCTGCTCGACATGCATGTGTCGGAGCAGCGAGTGGGTAAATACTCCCGGTATTACATAACCGGGAGGAAAAGGACGCTGTAGTTGTTCAGTGCGGATAGAGATCGGGTATCTTAGCCACACACCTCCTGTTGCCTCATCTGAATTCCAGATCTTGTTTGAAGTGTGTTCGAATCTGGTCCTGGCGTGTCCTGCTGCCTTCCTCCCGTTCCGGGAGCAGCGCAGCAGGTGTGGGACTGGTTTGGGGAAGTTTGGGTGGCCGAGGAGCGTGGTGTCGGGCTGGCTGTAGGTGTTTCCTCACGCTTGTGAGAAAGTGACACAGACCAAAGCCATGTTCTGAAACCCAGCACGCCTCTGAGCTTTCCTGGAGCGGTAGCTCCGCAAGGAGAGCTCAGAGCCTGTCCTGTGTTTGTGCCTTTTTCCTCACCTATAAATAATCCCGGCGTGCTCAGGCAGCCTCGGGATGTTTCACGGCGAGGCGAGCGAACTTTGTGGGGCTGGGATGGCTGCAGTTGTGTCACGGTCACCCTCCAATTCCTGCTTATTGCTTCGAGGCATGTTTTTACAGCGTTGTAAATGGAGTAGTGGAGGATCCCCAGGTGATATTGAACATGGATGTTGCCCTGCCTGCTTTACATTGGCTTGCTACACTTGTTTATCAGTGGTGTTGTTAAATTAGCTTGAGTGAGAGAACTGCCTGAAAACAAATCCCTTCCATCTCTGTTCTCTCGGAGCCTTAAGTTGTGCTTTTATAGTGATGAATGAGTTGTTTGTAATTACATCTAGTAATAATTACAGGGCAGGAAGCTGAGCTTTTATTGCTTCAGACATCAACTATGTTGGTGTTTTCAAGAATAGCAGACTGCTATTAAAGAGGCAGAAGAATGCTTCATTTTTTTTCCCATGGGATGCTAGATTGAATTTTCAAGAGAGATGATCAGTAAATATCCTTTTCTGTTCACCTTTTGCTTGATCCCAGGCTTTATTCAAAGCTTTTGAGTGTTAGTAGGTTTTTACTCATTAAAGTGCACCCTTGTTTGTATATACACATACAGACAGAAATCTTTGCTAGGGTGTACAGGAGATTCCCTCAGTCACTGAAACTGATCCAACGCAAGGAGAGAAAAAAAAAAGATTTTAAAATTAAGCAGTCTTTTTCATTTAGAAAATATGCTCATATTCTTAAAGGTGTGAAGCAAACAAAACATGAACCTTCAGTTTATTAACAAAGGCAGGCAAACTTTACTTTAATCAGATGGTAATGAAAAGTCGATGTTGCACATCCTAACTCCTGGCAGTGAAAAAATACTGCATAGATTTAATTTGCTTTGATTTCACCACACAAATATATTAATGGAATGGGGAGGGGAAAAAAAAAAATAGAAGCTCTGTGGCAGTTTCTGAAGAATCAGATCTCTCTTCTCCAAAGGAGGAACAAAAGACAAAACTTATCTCCTTTAGTCTGGGTTTTATTTACCTGAGTAAGTTAGGCATGAGAGTGATGTGTGCTATAGAACTACACAAATGAGGGAGAGAAAGAGGAATTAATCACTCGTGAGGGCTTAATCAGCATACCTTGAGTGGATATTTGAAAAAGCAGAGCATTTTCTCCAAGTTACATAATAAAGATTATGGAAAATGCTTGCGGGACAAATAGATTTAGTTTTCCTGAGCTTGCAGATCCTTTCAATGTCAGTTTTCAGTTGTTTGGGCATTGATGGTCAGGTCATCTGCCGGGTGAAACTCTGCAAATTGTCAGAGCTGAGGGGGGCGAGTGCTGGGCTGGGCTGTCCCACGCTGGCCACAGAATTTTGGCACCAGAGGTGTCCAGGTGGAGTGTCCATCCTGCAGCCACGCCAGGTGCTGGACAGTGGCACATTTCAGCGCTGCTGGGGCTGTTAAGGTGTTGCAGGAAACACCATTGTGTGGAAGATGCCAAATGCCTTCACAAGATTTGCTCTACTGTTGCAGCGTGAAGGGCTTGAAAAACAATTGCCATGGCAGAATGGGCTTGTTTTGCCTTTTCCATTAGTGTATTAGCATGTTTTTTTCCCTTCTGAGGGATATTTTCTTCAAAGAAAAATATGTTAAAAGTACAGAACCTATCTTAATAATGACTGCCTAAGGAGTGAGTCTACTGATACTCTGGAAATGTGTGATAGAATTGAGTATGCTGCTTATCCTAAATGGTCTGCAGAGGGAATTCTTGTTTTTAAAGAAAAGTGTTTTGATCTCCCTCTGATTTTAGAAGAGTTTTCGTAAACACCAAACAGGTGTTGCTGTACACCCTGATTTCACATTTCAGGCAAAAAAGGAAGATGCAGATTTGTGGAGAGAATAACAATGTGCAAGACGCTGATTTCCAGCAAATTAGGATGTGTAAATACCACATGCAGAAAGCTGCTGATTTTAGTTAAACTGCTTCTTCCCAGGGGAACTGAGGGCTGTAAACAAGTGAAGCTCCCAACAAGTCCTTCACTGTGGCACTGAGAGTTTTGAGAAAGCGTTTCAGGTTTTCTTTCAGAAACTCTGTAAAGAGAATGGTTTGTTCTGCCTCAGTGAGGGGTTATTCTCTTTCAAAAATAAATCAAAGTGCCCCAAGTTATGCTTTTTGCAGTGCTTCTCAGAAGGCTGGCACTTGTTATCCAGCAAGTTCATGGATACTTTTTTTAATACTACTGGAAACAAGTGATTAGAGGAATGTAAATATTAACATTAATATTATTGTCCACATTGGGAGGAGGCCTGTGTGTTTAATTTCTTTCATAACTGTGCATTGAATACATGGAAATGTTCTGATACTGTTATTAATAACTGTCTCAGAGCATTTAAGGTTCTAAATGTTGCATGGTTGGAGCAGAGATATTCTTTGTATCTTCCTCCCACTTAGCAAAATAAAATGCAGTATTAAGTCAACATCCCCACAGATTAACAGAATCCAATCATTTGATTTTTTTATTCCCTGCCTTCTGCAGCTCTGGTTTTGTAAAGGACACGGGGACTTTGTGGTGTTTGGAGCCTCCCTGTTTTACACTTAGTCCCTGGCACATGCCACCAACAGCTTTTGCTGTACCTCTCAGCTACTTTAATGTATGTTTAACCTAG
Organism: Anthoscopus minutus; assembly: GCA_013399455.1. Classification (NCBI taxonomy): domain Eukaryota; kingdom Metazoa; phylum Chordata; class Aves; order Passeriformes; family Paridae; genus Anthoscopus; species Anthoscopus minutus. Next base: position 33,114 of record VWYI01038410.1, on the reverse strand, counting down.
CAACAGCGCTTAAAGGGCATTTTTTAATGAAGATTACGTTAATTAGAAGTTTCTCACTTTTTCTGGGCAACCCCCCTGTTTGCGTTGTGCAGCATCCTGTGCCTCTTTAATGCTGTAGATAGCTGAGGAGTGTTGGGGGATTTCTTTGGCACCTTCAGCATTAGTATTGTCCATAAATCCTACTGCTTGCATGTGGGCAGGGAGCTCCCTGTGGTGTCCCACTGAAAGCTAGGCCAGAGACCTCTGTGCTGTAGAAATTTTCAGGAGGAATTGAAAAATAATTGGATGAGTTTTCCTTCTCAGCATCTGGCAAGAAATAAAAAGACGTGTTGTGGTTTTGTTTCCTCCAAACTTTTGGTTTTTTTTTAGAAAACAGATTGCCTCTAACAGAAGGAGTTAATTTAAAAAGATGGCTATTAGTGCTCAATGTTTTTGTAAGATCTTCTCATGGCTGAGTCTCTAAATGGTTCTTGTATGAAGGCACCTTTGGGGTAACCTGCTTTTGGTCACTTTCCCAGGCTGTCCTGTCCCCCTGCTGTCCCTCAGTCACTGTCATGGGGCAGCAGTTTGTGGGCCCATTCCCCATTCCTGGTTTGTGTTCAGGGGGTAGCAGCAAAGGAGTCACTGGCACTGTGCTTTATGCAGGCTGCAGACAAGGGGTTGCCTCTTTGTAAAGAAATGAAAAGTGAATTTACAGTGTCCCCTGCGACCCAAGGCAACAGGTGGGAAATAAAAGCAAAAATTAATAAACCCCCCAAACAGACAAACTGAAAAGAAGCCAACCCAAACCTACAACCAAACAAGCAGAACTCCCCCTGCAATCTCTCCAGGAACTGAGCTCTGCTCTTTGATAAATGTTGCGTGTTTGCTTAGTAGCGAGCACATTCTGTGAATAAAGAGAAGAGCAGGAAAATCTCACAGCCATACTTATTGCAGCTCTGCCAAGATTGAGGGATTTCCTCCTAACTCTTGAAAAATGTATGTTTCTTCTGTCGTGTTACCAAAGGGGTTGTTTGTAACTGTGCATGTGTGGGGAACCTACACAGCTGATAATCGAGTTACAGGTGGGTGTAGCTTATTTTTGACATGCCTTCCTCCTGAAAGGTTACTTGAATCCCCACAGACACAGCCTGGAGAATACTGATGACATTTATTAGTTTATTATTAAGCCTTTGGCAACCTTCATCCACGTTCAGCGGCTTTGGTCAGGAAACAGAGCCTGCTCCATTTTGTTTTCTGTGCTGGACTTTTGGTCACCCTTGAAGGTGAAAGGCAACAAGAGACCCCACCTGAATGTCACAGTGGGCAATTAGAATGACTGAGGGTAGTAAGACCAGATTTTGGTGAGACAAAAGTCTGTTGGCTATAAAGTATGGACTGAAGTTGTCAGCTTTTCTCTGCAAGGCACTCTAAGGCCCCCAAACATTGCAGTGTGCTCCAACAGAAGTGCATAACCTTTATTAAGCTGTTGGATGATAATTAGATCCTAAGGCAAATGGCATTTGGCAAGGGGCTTGTTTGAGGAGTGGCTGGGAAATGCCTGTAGCCAGCAGGTGAAAATGTCAGTGGCTGAGGGAGTGGGAGTGCAGGTTGGACCGCGCCTGGGAATGCAAAACCCTGGAGCACGAAGACCAGAAATGTCCCTGGGGCACTCCCCAGGCAGGAATGATGTGTGCCGCAGGCTGCGAGGTGACCAGCCCCTCCTGCTGCAGGCGCTCCGGGGTGCCGAGCGCTCAGCATGACTTGCAAACGAAGCACTAAAGGTGTAATGTGAATTTCACTCTTCCACCAGAGCTACTGCTCGTTTCAATGTGTCTCCTTTGTTGGAGCTGCATCGATTTGGCCTTATCTGTGTAGTTCCTCAAATGCACGAGGAGATCTGTAGAAAGCAAATTCTGAGCACAAAAATAGCAACTCAGTCCCTGATTTACTGAATAGCTGTAATTCGTTTATCTTAATTTACCTTGATTTAAATTTTAAACTTTGTATCATTTTTTTAAATTTAATTTTTTATTTTTTCTGATGTTTTTTTGAGCTGGTGACCAGTTGGAGAACAGTGCTGGTGTTGGTGGGGCTGTGGGTCAGCAGCTGCCTGTCCCTGCAGAGACAGATTTTAGGGAGCACCTCTTCCCAGTTCTTTCTGTGTACCAGTCTCAGTACTGATCGAGGGAAGGGTTTTTTTAACACTGTGCCTCTGCACTAAATGTGTAGGAACATATGCTTCCAATTGAGCTTCCAATGTTTCTTTTTTTTTCTTTTTTCTTTTTCTTTTTTTTTTTTTTTAATTTACCAATCCCATAAGGTTTTCTGTTTGAGCTACAGAATCAGTATTTATAGAAGCAGAGGCTTCCCCAAGTCAGTCCAGCCATTTCAGTATCTTTTGGTGTTTGCCATGAGCTCAGCACCGAGTTTTTTTAGGAAGTGTTTATAAACTGCCAATTCTGAACTGAGCTGTATTACAATTTTTAACTTTACTTCTGGAAGTCTTGTTTTTTTTTTGGTGGTAGATCCAATCAGCTCCACTACATCTTAAATAAAAAAGAAAAAAAGATTGTGTTTTAAGACGTAAATGCTATAACTATTGAAAAAAATCTGGAATTGTATTCTCTCCTTCTTTGTTGGGGTGTTGTGGAAATACGACTTTTGCCCATTTTTTGCCTTCTGTGATTTTTGAGCATGATAAAATGTCTGAGTAACAGAAATTATCTGATTAATTATTCTGCAGGCTTCAGCTAGTGTGATTCAAGTTCCTGAATTACTGCAAGATTTCCATTGCATTGCAGCGTGCCCTTTGCAATCTTTCAGGCTCAGCATGCTCACTGAATTGCTTTAATCCATTATATTTAGTTCATTGTGTTGCATTTTTAGGATGCAGCATAATTCGGTGTTCTGTAAGTTAGGAGCTGTCTGTAGGTGTCTGTACCTGTGCAGAAGTGGGATGCAGGGCAGGGGCTGCTGGCAGGATTTTGGGAGCCCCAGCTGAGCTGGATCCTGGGGCAGACAGGGAGGTCTGGGGAATTGCTCAGCCCACCCCAAACTGGGTGTTTGTGTCTGTCCTGGTGTTTCCCATGGTGGATCCTAAGGTATGCTGTGCTCTTGGGGTTTCCCCCTGGTGCCTCAGCACTGTGCTGGACATTTGGGACTTGGACATTTGGGACAGCTGCAGGTGCCCACTGCTTCTGTTCCATTCTGTTTTCACTTTCTCTGCCTTACATAAGTTATTCCTCCTGTTTCAGCAAATGGCAAAGGTTTTATATTCCCCTCTGGAGCTGTGGGGATGGTGTTCAACACCTTTGACAGGATGTCTCTGATGCCCTGCGGAGCAGAATAAAAATTTATTCCTAACCCTATGCATTCAGGTGATCAGGTGTGACAGGAAAATCCCAACCTTCCTCTGCACTGGTCATGTTCTCTTCAGCGTGGTGCTCACAGAGCAATTGCAGTGAACAACTGAAAATGCTTCCTCTGATAAATCTGTTGGGGAGAACTGAGAGTGTGCAGGCAGCTGCAAAGCTCTCCTGAGAGGATGGTGGGAGAGGCAGTGGTGCAGGAATGGCAGCAGAGACAGCTGCAGTGCTGTCTGCGTGTGCAGGAGGAGGGAGAAGCAGTGCTAATGGCCCTGGGGTGACAACCAGCTGATAATCAATTGTGTTTGATAGCTGGAGCATTGCTTCCTGCTCTGGGAGCTGGATCAGCAGCTCTGGGCCAGGGAGGGCTCCTGGGGTGGAACCGAGCCCTCTGTGTGTGATTTTCCATGTTTTACGTTGGTTTTGTGTCACTGAGGTCTTGCAGTTGTGCTTTCTTGGCCCAACAGGTGTGTGATGGCTGAGAGAAACAGCAGGGTTTTCCTTCTTGTAAAGCACTCAGAAAAGGATTGTGATTAATAATGGTAATTATTCCTTGTTTTGGGGACCCTAATTGGTGCAGGAGGGAGGCATGCTGGGAGGCAGAACAGCTCTCTGTGAATGTAGTGGTTAAAATATAAAAGTGCCACTTAAACACCAAAGGTCAATAGTTTTATCTCACCAGGCATCCAAACTGAGTTGCATCAGATCTGCTGGCGTTTGTGCTGACCACTGCTGCAGTAATTCCTTCTTACCTCACTGTGGCTGTTGTGAAAATAAATGTGTTAATTGTAGGGGAGCATCTGGATGATGCAATGGGAGGTGTCACAGGACACGGTGTTGGGAGTTCCTGAGCTCTGCTGATCAGGAGATGTGCTTGCACTCATCAGATGAGGTCTCATGTGTGTGACCTGCACTCACTGCACCAGGATCTGCTGAGAGCAGAAGGCTCTGGAGAAGGGCTGCAGGCATTTGTACCCATGGCACCGAACTCACACTGCCCCTCAAACACAGCTCCTCCTCCCCTCTCTGTGCCTCTCTTTGCAGCCTAATGCCAAAAAGCTGAAAAAAGAACCCCAAAACAAAAGCCACTAAAACCCCCAAACTGAACATGAAACTGACATACAGAAGCCGGTTAGAAATTGAGTTTTTGACCCATGGCTTCGGCTGTGGAAACCGTCACACAGAGACAATTTATCTGGATGAAGATGTCTTGCTGTGGTGGGTGCTGTGGTGTCCTTGCTGGCCCTGGGTGAGGGTTTTTGCTGGTGTCTTTGCTGCCTGCTGCAGATGGGGGTTTCTCAAGATCATGACCTGCTGGCCCCGGGCAGCCTGGGCTTGCTGCTGTGCAGCGCTTCCAGCCTGGAACGTGCACAGACCCGGGAGAGCTGTGCTGCCAGCAGGGCCAGGGGGCTGCAGACCTGCCAGAGCTCTGTCTGCACTGCTGGGACAGTGTGCTGAAATGATTTAGAGAGAGGAACTTGCCTGGATGCTGCTCTGCAACCCTGTGGCTGTGGGCTGGCAAAGGGAGCAAGGCATGGCAGGCGCTCTGAGACACCTTGATATGCCTTGGTATTTGAGGTTTTGTGTTTTCCATGGGTGTGTGAGCCTGCAGCTCTGTGGTGCAGAACTCTGAACTCCACGTGCACTGCGAGCTGCTGCTTCCCCACTGGGGTCACACACAGCAATTCCTCTCCAGGCCTGGCAACCAAGGAGCCCTCACTGCCTCAGGGACAGAGATGCAAACCAAAGGGAGCTGGGGCAGCAGCCTTGGGCTGAATGACTTCATTACCTGGGGCTGCAATTGGGACATTCACCCCCAAAATGGACCAGGCTTATACAGGTGTGAAACCCGTGAGCCGTGGGCCATTTTTGGGTGCAGCCCCTGAGGGCTTTGTCTGCCCTAAATGTACCTGAAGGCCCTTCACTAAATAGAACTGCTTTTTGTTCCCTTAACTTTGCCTGGCCTCTGTTTTTAAGGAGCCTGAAAAGGCACCAGCCTGAAAAGCTGAGATGCCAAGTGGTTCTGTATGAAACAAATAAATATATTTACCTCCCATGGAAAGGGAGGGGGAAAAATAAAGTATCTTCCCATCACCGATTTCAAACAGGTTTTCCTAAAGATCATTTGCTTCCTGCAAACATGTCTTTGAATTTTTTTATTTTGCTTTTACTTTTCTTGAGGGTGTTTGAGTGTATACCTTGTGTGTGTTCATCCCCTGGGTGATACAGAGTGGAAGGATGCTTGTCTGGGTTATCTGTGTCCTGAGTTACCTGCCTCTCACCCTGTGGCCTCCTAGTGGATCAGTTTCCTGTCTGCTGTCACTTCTGCAGGCACAAACCAGCCTAATATGCAGGATTCCATCCCATCTGCTGGCATATGGGTGCCACCATCTGCATGGGGATGTTTATCCTGGCAGCCTCTCTGGGAGTTCGGCCGCACGGGTGACGCAGGAGTGGCTCCCACGAGGCGTCACCTGCAAGTTCCTGCACACAGCCAGGCCTGAGGAGTGCCAGGTCCCCAGTCCTGTGTCTGGGCTGCTCCTCTGATTTATGGTTTCCTTTCCCTCCGGGACCTGCTGGGTGCACCTTGCAGGCTTGTCCTTGACCGGAATGTTCTCCCTAGTCCTGCTGATCTCAGTTGTGCCACGCTGCTTCAGGCATCTGGCTTTTGATGCTCTTGGCTGAAACTGGAAGGAGTTTTTATCCCTAATATTTCTTTTGTGAGTAAGTTATTTGTAGTTGTAGCAGGTCACCTTAATACCACTTGCATTAGAAGGGTGAATGTGTGAGCTTTTTCAAAAATTGCCATTTATTGCCAGAGTAATACCAAATGTTTGCTCGCATGTTTGCTCCCTCTTTGTGGCGTCCCCTTCACTGATCCTTTCCCTCCAGCATTTGTTTTGCCACATGTACATTTCCAGCTGCTTTGGATTCATGCTCCTGGCCTGGCTTCTGCCCCACAAATGTCAGTGTGGTGCTTCCAGGCTGCCCTGTGTGCGGTGCTGGAGCTCTGAGGGAGCCTGGTCAGTCCCTGTGCTGCCCTTGCCAGGACAGAAAATGACTCCAGATGTGAGCAGGAACAGAGCAGGAACCTGTGCAGGACTTAGTTCATCATTCCTTTCCTTTCTCATGGATTCTCCAACTCCTTGTGTCTTCCTTGTGCAGCTGCTTCAACAGGTTCCAGGGCCAACCACATTTTACTTCTTGCTGTGAGGATCTCTTCATCTCCTGGCTGAGAGATCCTGAATTTCCTTTTTTAAAGTGTTGTAGAGAAGTCTAAGCAACCAAGCCCTCTTATTCTGAGAAGTGCAAGGCACCTCATATTTTTGAATTGCCTTTCTTCATCTTTCCTGATATATTTTGATATTTATACTTCCCCTTACAATAATGTCAGCATTTGATGGTTACATGCAGTAAACCCAGATAACTATTTTACAATAAATTACTGTGCTGCAATACAAAAATTCAGAATTTTCCAAGTTCTTGAGTGGCTCAGGAACACAAAACTGCCTTTGGATGCATCCATATGCTTCAACAATTTCCTGATGCAGTCCAGTGGCACCCAGAATTTTCTGCCTGAGTGAACCTTGAAAACTGTGGTCACAGTGCCTGGGAGAGAGCAGATACCCCTCATATCTTCAGGGATGGCCACAGGGGAGGGCCAGGACTGTCATTCTCACTGTAGTCCCTGGGACGGTGATGAAGAGAATCCTCCTGGAAAGCATTTCCACACACACACGGGCAGGGAGTGGCCAGTGGGGACCCACATGGGGGAAATCACGCTTGACCAGCCTGAGAACCCCCAAGAGTGAGGACTGACACTCTCTGGGTGACCTGAGGACAAGTGAAAGATTGCACTGGACCTTCACCCAGGACATTTAGTTTTAAGATGGGACTGTTGGCCCAAATAGTAGGAATATTTTGTGCAAGGAAAACCAGGAAGGCTTCCCACTCTGCTTTCCTAAATTTTCCTCTCTGTTTGTTGTCAGGAAGTGGAATCACGTGTGAAAAGAAATGTATATGCCAGGACATTGTTTCAAGTTGCTGTACAGTGATCAGTCTTGTCTTCTTTCTGGAAGACATTTACTATTGGCTCAGAACCATAACAAAAATTTCAGATTTCCTAGGGGTTTACTGCAAAATAAAAAGATGAAAACTCTTTTTGTCTTCTTGTGCTTTGGATGTGCTTTCTTTTCCTTTAATGCACATGTTAGTGCACCATGTATGTGGCATGTATTTTCTGTTTAACTTCTTTTTTTTTTTTGCTGGGGGAATGAAAGAGGTTGTTTTCTTTTCAATCGCTTCCCATCTGATTTAAATTTGAAGTAGTCATTCTGGTTTGGCTCACGTTTAAATTGTAGCAGGAAAAAGTTGTGCAACTAGAGTAAACTTAACTTTTTAAGCTTTTTTTTTGCTAATGAACAGGATGCGATACAACTACTGCCTTTTTTCCTTGTCTTGAGTTACTTGGAATATATCTGTAACTCAGTGGTTTTCTGCCTTTTGTATTCTCCTTGTGCTGAGCAGTAACAACATTTTCAAAAGTACTTAGTTTTGCTGTGCTGGGAAGTGTAAAGAAAGTCCTTTGGGCTGTGTTGTTGCAGAGGCAAAAGCGCAGGGCTGTGCCTGTTGAGCTTCACCACGTTCCAGACACTGCCTGCACTCCCCTTGGCTCCAGTGTCTGTCACTTCCTCACCCTTTTCCTTTCTGATTTTTCCCTTTCCTCGTCCCTGCTGCTCACTCAGGTGGTTTTTATTTAATCTCCTCCCCCTGGGGTGTATTTGGGGAATCCCTAGCTGGAACTGAGGGTGCATCACTTGCAAAGCTGGGACACCCCCTAGCACAGCATAGCACTGGGAAGGTTTGTTAATTCCTACTCTTCTTACCTTCATAAAAATACATAAATGGTATTTCTTACATCAAAGACATAAATGTCTGTCCTTTACCTGATGTAATTTCACAGAGGTGGATTATTTAATCTAAGTGACTTCAGTAGACTTTTCTAAATATATCAAGTGGGACCAGGTGCCTGATCTGCTTTAATACCATGTACCTTTTATTAAGGGTTGATCAGCTGCCATTTCCATTTATATTTCCTGATGTTCTTTCTTGATCCAAGGTTATTTTTAAGTCACCCAGGTCAGGAAGGATATGAATGGGGTGGAGTGCTGAGGGAAGTGTGGATAATTAATGGAAAACATATTTGAAAGGGAGTTTTGAGAACAGTGTTCAAATGTAATTGACTCATTTGATTAAAAACACTTATTAGATTCAATCTGCTTCCTTTTGCCCTCTTAAAACCCCCTGAATCATGAACCCATCATTGATTATTAAGTTATTAATCAGGAACCCAAATTGATTATTAATGACTAATACTGATATCACTAATAGTATCCAGTTCTGCATGTGTTTTATGTGTAACCTGCAGCTTCTACTGTAGATTACTCATGTCATGAAAATGTCGGTGCATGCTCGTTTTCAGTTGTTATTTGGGAAACTGGAGTGTGTTGAATGAGCTTAGAGCACCAGCAGTTTCCATGAACTATTTCAGACAAGCACAGGGCTGCTAAGGTAAAATTATGGAAAGTTTCAGCCTGGAATTATTGGCACCCTGTCTTGTTTTCAACTTTGGGACTACAATGTGGCACAACAGAGTATGTCATAACGTCATAACATTGTTTCTTGTTCGGTTTTTTAAAATTCAATTTTATTTATTTTTTAAAATGTTTTCATTTAAAAAAATTTTTTATTATTTTTAAAGTAAGTACTTAAAGAAGAACAACTAATTTAGTGATATACTGAAAACTCTGTCAGTGAGGGCAGGCTTCGTTGTTGACGTTGTTAGGTGTTCATATTGAACAAGAGCTGTGTCATGGAATAAATTCTTATAACTGCCAGTGGGCTACAAGCCCCTTCTCTACCAGCAAAGAGTCCCAACACCTCCCCTGTTTTCCTTGTACACCCCTTGTCCTCTCCCAGGTGCCTTGTGCTGGACATCTTTGGTCTCTCCCTGCCTCGGTAAGTTCTCCTTCACAGGCAGCAGAAGCTGCAGATTTTAATTAAGCAGCTGGTGTTGGGTGTTCCTGGAGCTGAGAGAGGAAATTTGGGCTGCTCTAAACTCCCTGCAGGGAGTGGCCACGGGTTTGGGTCACAGCTGGGCCACCCTGTGCTGCTCTGGTGTCCCTCTGGGCACCTGTGAGCTTGGCCCTGCTTTTGTTGGTTTTTCTTTGTGTGACCAAAACCACCCCAGCACCAGCCCCGATGTTACAAATAACTGTGTAGTTGTTGGCTTTCAGTATTATATATTGACTTTTGCAAATTATTTCGGTATAATGCAGTTTGATAGCACTTTTTAACTGCTTTTGATATAATTTGCCAGCCCTTTTACCCTAATCCCTGTGTAGATTATATATTTTAGTGTGATATATATATTACAGTTTAGGGTTTTGCAAAATATTAAAATAGAGACTGTGCTGTGTGTTATAACATTAACTTGCAGAACTAGCTAATGCTTTTATTTGTGCAACTAACTGACAGTGGTGAGAATAACTCAGATAATTTTGTGAAATACCTAATGTTGATTTAATGTACTGGTGGAGTTATCTTATCTGCATAACATTGAAAAAAACCCAGGTAAATAAACCTTGGTAGAAAGAATGCAAAGAGGAGTTTCCCACTGACCCTTGGCTTATCAAGAGCTGTCAAAGCACAGAACAGGGGGCCTTGTGAAGTAATAAAATTTATACATCTCATCTGCAGTACTTTAAAGAGGTGGGTCCAGGGTCGAACCAAGCAGAAGAATTCCGTGGCCTTGTGAACTCGAAGGGATGTTTGATTATGCATAATCCTCATGAATATGCATTTGAGCAACACGGTGAAGAGGTACTTAGGAAAATTGTGTTAAGCTAACTGGTGTGCCTCTGGCAGTTGCCAAGCACCCAGCGCCCTGTTTACCGCCCCTTTTTATCCCTTTTTAAACTTCCAAAAATTTTAAGGAGTGCGCCTTGTTTGTCACGCCAGCCACACAGTAGTAGCAGATCTATCCAGCAGGCTGGGTGTGTTCAAAGCCATAGCAGCCTTCTGGGTGCACAGCAAGGCTTGATCCCTCTCGGTGCCCCCTGCTAAACACTCAGGGAGGCTAAATTGGAAGATGCTGCTTTGTGCAGCAGCTTGTGGAGGAGCCAAAGCCGTGTGGCTGTGGGCGTCTCAGAGCTGGGCATGCTTAGCACTTGCCATAGATAGACACAGGAAGGCACAGGGAGCTGCAGCAGCAGACATTCCAGATTGGATTAAATGGAAGTGTTGGCACCTGTGAGCATAACAAACACGGAGCAGACAGCAAAAGGCCCTGTGGTCGCTAGCACGGAATACGGGCTTGGGAGGATGGAGAGATGCACATTTTCTGTTGTTGATGTTGATACTGGAAACTGCTCCGAGGATGTCCTTGAGCCTAGCAGTTGAAATATTTGTGTTAAAAACTTAGGCTGAATTTTTCCTTACATACTGGATAAGCAACACTGGCTTATTTTTTGGGAAGGTTTGCTGACACTCGCTGTAGGTTGTTTCTGGAGCTGGAACGTGATGGGGTCTGTAGGTGAATACAAGTGTTCTAAAAATGGTATTTTTAAATGTTACCAAATTATTATATTTTATATTATTATTTCTTGTGTTAATAAATAATGCACACAATTTAAAATATTTTGTGTCAGTAAATACTAAATTTATTAACTCCTGCAGAGTGGCAGAGTATCCCAAAGCTTTGGAAAGTTTATAAGTTAGGTTTCCAAGGTAAGCCCGTCTCCCATCACCTGGAATTGCTCCTTCTTGCAGTCCTGAAATGTACTTCCTAAGCATACTTAGTTAAATGTATTTTATGAGGTGTGCTTCATAAAACTTATAACTCCTATCATGAAGGTCCTCCAAATGTGACAGGAGTAATTCTTTTCTACTGTACTTGCCACCCATCACACACTTAGTGTGCTGTGTTTTTTAAATTTTTTTGTAACTTCTGTGTCCCTAACACAGGCTGTGTTTTAAAATTAATGCCTGCACATCTCCTGTAGGGTTAGCCACATCACCAGCAAGCCAGAATTTCTGGCTTTCCACAATCAGTCGACAACCAGCAGGAATCATGTCTTTGTTTTAAGTATATGCTGTCATCTCATCTATTAAAAAGAAGAAAAAAAGAAGCTATTGAAAACCAGCTCTACAATTGGTCTCCTAGTCAGACACCCACACTCAGATCTGGGAACTGATGTCTGCTGTCTGCTTGGAGGTGTTCTGATGGCTGCAGGACTGAGATCACTGACAGCTACGGCGCTGCTGCCTCGCTCAGCATTTCACCATGAAGAATACGTCTCTGATTGATTTTTTTCTGAATTCCTGCGTTCCAGTGCTGCACCCTTGCCTCTGCATGGAGGAGCTCTGCTGCCTCCTGTGAGTTCAGCGTGAGGTTTCCTTGGGACAGTGCTGATGTCCAGGACACTGAGGCTTGAGCCTGCAATTTGAGAGCCTCTGAACACTTACATGTGGCTGGAGACCTTTCATTTGTGGCATTTTTTTGTTGGATAAGAGAAGGGATTGCAGAGCTCCCCCAGTGATGCCATGCAGCACAGGTTTTAGTTAGCAGCGTTTGCCTCCTGACGTGCTGCCCTGCGAGACGAGCGAGGCCAGCGCTCAGCCAGGGGCCCAGAACGCTCAGGTGTGCCTGCACAGCCCCAGGCACATCACCACCCCTGCCTGGGGGCTGTGGGGCACAGAGCAGCCTCCTCTGGCAGGGACAGAGGGCACAAGACAGCCTCTGCAGACGTGGCACAAGTGCCAGCCCTGAGCTGGAGTCGCTAATTGTCCTGTAATTCACGTGAGGCAGTTCCAGCCTGGCTCCTGCCAGGAGGTTGCATGGGGCTCATCTCAAAGCAGGCTTCACCACCACAGACCAAGAGTCTGATCTCCACTCTCTGCTGGGCTCAGCAGCTGGTGGCTGGGTAGGGTTTTCCAGGGAATTACATGGACTGGAGACACTGAACGTGATGGAAGTTTGCCAGTTTTATTAGCAGTTATTGTCCCACAACATGCCTTAAACCTGGATTTCACAACAAAAGATGGCAATCACTTTTGTGGAAAATCAGTTTCTCTGTGTATATGTATGATACATTTAGCCTTCCTTTACTTAAAAAATCTGTGGGAAACTGCATGGTAGCAGCCTTCCTATTTAGCAGTGAGAGCTTGCTTTTGTGGTTCAGGAAATTTTCACATTGGACTTCTGCCAAATTTTGTTATGTGCCTTAAATACATGAAATATTTGGAATGGCCACCTATAGTAAAAGTAAGCAAGTATAAATTGGTAATGAATGACTTCCCAGGAAGTTAGTCACACAAAACCCAGTGATTTTTAGCTGGATTGCCACCTGAACTGGAATTAGCAGGAGAAGCCAGGAAGAGGGCTGGAGGTCACCTGGAGGCTGAGTATGGTACCTGTGGAAATAGAGCACTAGTTATGGGAATTAGGGAAGAGCTTTTGGGACTGCACAGGACTTGTTATGGGACGACTCCAGGAGGAGCCTAAGGCAGGGAAAGGGATGAGTACAAATGGAAAAATAATGGCATGAGCTAATTAAAGTCTGGGCAGTACATCTGCCCATCCAGGTGTGTTGTCACCACAGTGGGCCCTGTCCTTGCCCTGAGCTCCAAGGTGCAGGACACTGATCAGCCCTGAGCAGCATCGAGGTGCTCATCCAAAACTAAAAGGTATTTCTTTGTGATACTGGCATCTTAGGATTTCAGGTTTTGTGTTTTCCATGGGTGTGTGAGCCTGCAGCTCTGTGGTGCAGAACTCTGAACTCCACGTGCACTGCGAGCTGCTGCTTCCCCACTGGGGTCACACACAGCAATTCCTCTCCAGGCCTGGCAACCAAGGAGCCCTCACTGCCTCAGGGACAGAGATGCAAACCAAAGGGAGCTGGGGCAGCAGCCTTGGGCTGAATGACTTCATTACCTGGGGCTGCAATTGGGACATTCACCCCCAAAATGGACCAGGCTTATACAGGTGTGAAACCCGTGAGCCGTGGGCCATTTTTGGGTGCAGCCCCTGAGGGCTTTGTCTGCCCTAAATGTACCTGAAAGTCCTTCACTAAATAGAACTGCTTTTTGTTCCCTTAACTCTGCCTGGCCTCTGGTTTTAGGTAGTCCCAAAAAAGGCATCAGTGGCTTGGAGCCATCCAACTGCTGCCAGCAGCCACTGGGAACTACTGAGGTTGGTAGGTCTGGATGCAAAAAAAAAAAAAAAAAAAAAAA
>VWYI01038410.1:9251-19460 GCA_013399455.1 Anthoscopus minutus | reverse complement strand
CCCCTGGGAACTCTTGGAGTTGGAAAGTGTGGATGAAAAAAAAAAAAAAAAAAAGAAAAAAAAAGAAAAAAAAGAGAAAAAAGAGAAAAAAGAAAAAAAATAATAAAAGAAAAAAAAAGAAGAAAGCATTTGGCAAGGTCTGAGGGTGAAAATGGCTATGAACAGCTGTTTAAAAGGGTATCAGAATTGCACAAATCACTGGGAAACCTCCTCCTGTGTCCCTGCAGCTCCGATCCCCACACTGAGCTGTGTGCAGGTGACCTGTGCACCTCAGCACAGGGACTTTGAGCAAAGCCCTTTCTGGGGTGGACAGTGAGAACCTGGTCCATGTGCAGCCATGGTGGTTCAAAGTGTAAGATAGTTTAGTAGCCACCTGAGGAGACTACTAACAGGACCAGATTGTTTTTGTTGCTGCTTCAATTACTTGCTGTAAGTGCTTCATGCTCTGCTCACCTGAAATGAGCTCTTTTCCAGCCTGCCTTTGGTGTGGAGCTGGAGAGTTTTGCCCCATCAGCATTAACAAATGTGGCTATGGCCTGGAAATGGTTTTTGTTTTCTTGAATTGTGGGAAGTTCTCTCATGACATTAAAAATGCATTCCTAATGCTTTTTGCACCTATAAATTATCTTCAAAAAGGGAAACTAATTTTTTTCCCAACTGTTTGATTTATTTTATGAATCTGCCTGATATGTAGCTTATAGTACATATTTTTTTTAATACTCAAGGATGGAAAAGAATTAGGACAGCAGACAGAAAGTACAAATTTTCTATTCCTAAGGTACCTGCACCATAATGATGTTTGTTGATCTGTGTTTGCATCTGCCTTATGTGTTGTGATTTTTTTTCTGAGGTAATAGATAAAAACTTGAGTGCATTGTGATAACGTGTTTTCTCTTCTTTGCACTGAGTAAGTATGAATGGCTGGCAGGTTTTGGCTGTCTCTGTTGAGGTCTTGCAAGTGAGCGGGTGATGTGCACTGCTGCTCCTCACACCTGCTCACAGACAGTGAAAACTCCGAAGTGAGGGCAGTGAGCAGTGGGGTGGGACACAGGAGGGGCTGAGATGGAAGAACCATTAATTCCTGTAAGGACCTTCAGCATGTGGTGTGTTTTCAGTGCCTAGAAACTTGTTTGGGTGACAGTGCAGGAGGGAGAAGTGCTGGCAATAGTGGGTGATGCACAGATTGGAATTGCACATTTTTAAGCTCAATGGGATCAGAGTCAGACATGAAGGCCCCAGAGTCCTCTGCATTTAGGTGAAGCTTTGTGTTTATTTTGGCAATTCTAAGGTTTCAGCATGGTGGTCCTAATTCAGCCAGCTAAATCAGAGGGCACATTGCTGGGAGCTAAACACCCACTACCCTTAATTATTCTGGTGCTGTTGGATGAGTGGTTGACAGAAGCACATTGAAAATCTCCATCCCAGCTCCCCATGCAGCAGTGTAAATAGCTGTATTTGGATGACTGACCTTCTTAGCAGGACATGGTGTTTTTCCTGTGCACAGGCCCCAAATTACACTGGGACATCTGTCACTTTGTTAGGCTGCAGAATTGCCTGCAGCTGGTTTTACTGGGACTCTGTTGCAAAACCCCTTCAGCTGAATGACATTACCACTGCACTGCTCTGTGCCTCAGAAGAATTGTAAGCTAGCTGCTGTTCAGTGTGTCACGTTTAAATGGTAGTCTTTTAGCTGGAGCAAGGGCACAGATCAGCACTTGTGGAAATTTAAAGCATTATCTGATATAAATATTTACAAGATATGGGTTTCCCTGGTAACTTGAAATATCTAAAAGGCAAACCTGTAAAAATGTGGAGAGCTGTGACACGTCTCTTAGTGTTAAGATTTGTTCAACTATTCAAGATGCTGTTGTACTAGAAAAACATCATTTTTTTTAGGAAAAGTAAACTTGGTTAGTTTTACTGCAAGACAAAATTAGGTTCATATCTCTTATGAAAAGAATAAGCTCCTTGCAGCACTGATGGTGCAAGTAAAGCATTTGCCTGCTGTCTTTCATAATAGCCCATGCCTTCATTTTACAATTGTGAGAAAGAGAATAACTCTGACATCTCAATCGCAGAGTAGCCATTGAAAGCAGACCCTAAAAGTTGTGTTTTCGTGATTTTATGGCCCATTTCTGGGGCCACTCTGCTCTTGCCCCATTCTCTGGATCATGTAAGGTCTGGCAAGTGGCTGTGGCCACAGAGAGGACGGCAGGTGGCTGATTTGGGCCAGGAGAGCAAGACCTGTAGCCGCAGCTTGTGGCTACCTGTCACGCCTCTGTGCTGTATTCTGTTTATACACAAGTTATTTTACAACACTGTTAGATATGTGGTTTTACTCAGCAGCTCTTGAGACAACAGTAGCTTGTGTTCATAGAGCCAACAATGTTCTGTTGTAAAGAAAAGATGTGGGAGGAGAATAAAAATGATCCTGTGGGTCTTGTCAACCGAGTTTAAAGTGTTTTTTTGTGCTATTTGATTGCACTTGGAGTTCCTCTGAGGATGAGGAGGAAGCCTTAACACGTCACAGTGTCACTGAGCTGTTTGCCTGGAGCACCTCGTCCCCAGAGTCACACAAGGCCTGGGGCACAGGGTCTGCACCCAGAGTTTGGGACAGGCTTGATGATCCTGGGGCTCATTCCCAGCCCTGTTGTTCTGTGGTTCTCTGTGCATCCCCCCTGCCTCCTCCACAGCAGCCAGGAACTGATGCATAACTGGAGGTTTCACTCCCAGATTGCCAAAATCAGAGCATCACCTTTGCTCTGGGCTGGTTCTCTGCAGGTGGACTGCACAGAACTCACCCCACAGACTTTCTGATGGAAATGCGACTGCAGTGATGGGAGTGTCACTCTGCAGCTAGAACTTGGTTGAACAGTATCCTTCCTCTTCTCTTTTTTTTCTTTCCCTTATTGCATCTGGCTACATTAGTTGTGCTTTTACAGCAGCCAAGGAAATTCATGTGCTTTTTATGCCTTTTTTTTTTTTTAACATGGCGACACGAAACTGGGATGTTCCAAGACAGAGTGTTTGCCCAGTTGCGTGCAAAATGTGAAATTTGAAGCTTCTTTCTTTGGTCATCAAAAGCACTTCTGCATTTCTCTGTCTTTGGAAAAGGTAATTTTAAGGGCTTGTTAAGAGACTGCTTCGTGGGTTTCTTTTCCCTCTCTGAGAAACCTGAACGAGGTTATGTTTCTGACACCGTGTCAGGCAGGAGGATGGCAATCTCCATAATTACTACAGCTCCTGCAGCAGTAGTGGTGGTATCCCATTTTATGCAACTGCTAGAACAAAGAAATTTATTAATGTCTTACATTACAAAAGTTAGAGAGGAGGTGTCAGAAATAGGATTCTAAGAATGAAGGCAAGAAGCGGGAGAGTCCAGGGAGGGTGTCCCTGCTTGCTGCTATTCACCTTTTTGTTAGAATATTATGTGTGGAAAAAGGAGTTTCAAATGACCTGGAAAGAAAAAAAAGTCATTGAATTCACTGCTTTTTTTTTCTCCCCCATGTGTGGTTGAGTACTTGGTGTGACTTCATAAATCAAAATATCCATCCCCTACCCCTCCTTGCCCAACTCTGGTGGTAAATCAAGGCAGATTTCAGTAGTATTTTTCCTCTTGTTAGAAACAGTCTTCAAGAAAAGATGACTTGAGGAATATTTTATCTATTGCTGCAGAAAAAACAAATGTTTTCAGCAAGGAAGTGATCAAGACATTTAAACTGACCTGAAAGCTGTATCAGAATTCCTACTGTATTTTTTACATTATGCCCTGTATGCTTGCTAATGCAGAAAATTATGTTCTTCATGGTTTTCCTTCCTTGTAATCAGCAGCAAAACTGGATGGCTTTTCCATCCTTACACACTGCTCTGTTTCTCTGCCTTTGGAAAGGGTAATATTCATGTGGGCTACAAAGCTCTGAAAAATGAGAAGATTTTCAGACGAGAAATTGAATTTCTGACATAGTCTTCCCACAATACATTCCAGTGAGGTAAGACCAAAAACCAACAGAAACTGTTTGTATTTAGATGCAGCTCTGAGTGATAAACTGCTTCTCAGACGTTTTGATGGTAACTAATAGCTTAAAGATGGGGTGTTTTTCTGTATTTAAGAAAAAAAACGATCAATTTTGGTTGAAATTAAAATTAAAAACAGGCAATGTACTTTGCTTGACAGGAAGAAGGAGTTCAGTTAAAACCAAGACTTTTCTGTGTAAATGGAAAAAAGAAATGTGAAGCAAATTGAATTTTTATGTTTTCCACGTGAATGCTTCTTTGATCATTCAGGATGTACTTTTACATGAGATAAAATATGTGAATCTCTAGTATAGTCCATCAAAACTCCAGTAGAAGGGAAGAAATGACAACTTCTAAAACTTGGTATTGGGAGCACTAAAAGAAAGTGCAGTAACATCCCCCAAATAATTCTGTTTGTATTCAAGCTGAAGCTGGTTTTGCCACACTGTCTCATTTGCTGTTCCAGATTTTTCAGCAATTGGTTATGGAAAGCAAACATAGTGGAAAGCAGAGCTTTACTTAAAAGTTTCTTCGATTCAAGGCAAGTTCAAGACTTAATGTACTGCAGCTATCAAATACAGCTGTCAAACTGGCTAGAAATAGTAAATTTGGCCTTTTTCCTGCCACAGAGGAGAGATGAGGATGCTGTTCTGCACTCCTCAGTCCAGGGCTTCACAGGATTTATTGTGGAGGAGCAACAATGGGAAGGCTTTCCTGCTCAAAGATGATGTCCCCTGGGAGCCCCAAATCTCTGTATTTATTCAGGTTAGCTCAAGAAAGCTCTTGCTGCCGGGGATGTGTATTGACACAGAAAGCAAAATTTAAGGTTGCATAAGAAGGAGGAACATAAAATATTCTCTTTGTGGAAAATGAACAGAAAATCCCATTGTTCTGCATACAATTTACTCTCTTCTGGGAGAGAGAAAGTGATGCCTGTGCTTCTCTGCCCCCACTCTTCAGCCCTTCTGTAACTCTGTCCTGTCCAGAATGCTGCTGCCAGCTTAGGATTGCTCCTGGTACCCACTGCCACCTGTGCCTCGCAGGGAGGAGACACTCTCCAGTGAATGCCCAGGTCCTCCAGTCTGTGAGATCTGAGATTCCCAGATCCCTTGTGCGCGCAGAGCAGGGCCAGGCTGTGCTGTGCCCAGCAGAGCCCGATGGCAGAGTGGCTTGTGAGGTGACAGGAGCCTGGCCACTGAGCCTGGGAACAGCCCTGGACACAGAGCTCTGCTGTGCTCTGTGGTGGATCTGCGCTGCAAGTGGCTGATGCACTGCAGAAAGTATTCCAGGCAATCTGTGAAAGAAAATGGCATTAAGTAACAGCAATCAAATGTCATTATTTCAGTGCAGGTGGTACAGAATGTGCCAGTGAAGTGCAGTTCTGAGAAATTCAAACCATGCTGCACTCACCTGGCCCTCAGTGACAGAGCGCACAAGAACTGGCAGTGGCAAAAGCTGCGAGCTCAAATGCTGCAGTCACGCAGGAGTTGTGGAACATCTAGGACCCTCTGCCACCAGAAAGGTGCTTCCAGAGATCAGGATCAACTAACAGTGCCAGAATATTCCCTTCCAGGATCTTTGGAAAGGAGGCTAATGCAGAAATGAAGAGATTCTTCAACTTTTGTATCACACATCCTCGTGTAAATCCTGTGCAAATAAAGGACGCCTCTTTGCTTGACACCCAGAATTGCCACAGCTCCAGGGGAAAGGGCTGCTGGAAGGGTATCCTCAGTTACTGGGTGTTTGAAATGAGCTCAGCAATGGAGCTGGGAAGGGGCTGGAGCCCCAGGAGAGGCTGAGGGAGTTGGGAAAGGGATAGAGAATTCCTGAGGGAGTTGGGGAAGGGATGGAGAATCCCTGAGGGAGCTGGGAAGGGGCTGGAGAATTGCTGAGGGAGCTGGGAAGGGGCTCAGGCTGGAGCAAAGGAGGCTCAGGGGGAATTTCTGGCTCTGCACAGCTCCTGGCAGGAGGGGACAGCCGGGGGGATTTGGGATCTGCTCCCAGGGAACAGGGACAGGAGCAGAGGGGACAGCCTCAGGCTGGGCCAGGGTGGATAATGGGAATATTCCTACCTGGGAAGGGCTGTCCAGCCCTGGCACAGCTGCTCAGGGCAGGAGTGGAGTCCCCACCCCTGGAGGGATTTCACAGCTGAGTGGATGTGGCACCTGGGGACTTGGGGCTGTGGTGGCAGTGGCAGTCCTGGGGAAAGGTTTGCCTCTGATCTTTGAGGGCTTTTCCAACCTAAACAATTCCATGATTCTGTGACTCCTCCTGGTCTGTTTGGTTTCAGCCCCTTCCCCTCTGGCTCAGTGAAGGTGTTAAGGGAGGTTCTGCCATGGGGTGAGAACAGTGGTCCAGCAAAATGAGTCGAAGGAGTGAGAAAGGGATTGTACTTTCCACCATGAGTAATTTACCTCTTGTGCAAACTTTGCTGTTTGATCAGTAGTGCTGGAATGACAGGTGTGGCTGAGACCAGAGCATTCACAACCAGTTTGTGGGTCAGGTCTGTAGTGATCAGTAGTGCTGGAATGACAGGTGTGGCTGAGACCAGAGCATTCACAACCAGTTTGTGGGGGAACAGAAATCCAGGAATTCTCTATAAGACGTAGAAAGTTTCTATCCTGTTAGCAGAGAATATGAGTAACTGTTGAATTAAGAAGCAAGCCTTAACATGTCTTTTCCTATATCATGACACTAATTTTGGTGAACATTAGGTATATTGTCTCTGTTTAAAGTAATTTGCACTGAAAAACCTTCAAACTGAATCAACTCCAGAATCTGTTACTAAGCTATTGAGTGTAGCGCAGTTAATATATCAGTATTATATTAGTATACAGTTTTACAGTAGTATTATAATTAGTAAAATTATATCATTATTATATTAATAATAATATCTTAGTAAAAACCTGAAAAGAAAATATGTGCTATAGTTCCAGTTGGGTAAATTGTTGAAAACCAAATGTATTCTTAAATGGGTCTTTGACAGTAAATATAAAATGTGGATTCTGTCTGTAATGCTATTGGTTTTATAGCCTGAACATAATTTTATTTGACAGAAAGCCTGAACACATTTCAGCAATCTCCAGTCAACTTTTGAAAACTTAATCTTCAGCTCACAATTGTTGTACAGCAAGTCAGTTTTCACCCTTCTTATAAAATGTTGGTGGCTGTGACCTTTCTCAGTGTGAGATTTTTTTCTATATTTGCAAGGTGGGGTACTGGACTATTTACTGTTAGAGCATCTTCAAATAGTGCCAACAGTTAAAGAAATTTCAGACAATATTTGTGAAAAAACCAAAAATTGAAAATGGACAGTAAGAAGTCCTAGGGATTAAGGGAGGATTGTCATAAGATGGAATCATCTTATTTGTTGCTTGGCCAAGGTGAATTGCATTGGTTTGTGTTTGTTTGGGGTTTGTGTTTTCTGTTGTTGTCAGTGGTGGTTCTTTTTGTTGTTATTTGGGTGTGGGATTTTTTTTGTTTGTTTTGTTCTTTTTGTTTGTTTTTTTTTCATTGCAAACTTGGAGAATTCACAGGACAGTAGGTTGAAGAATGTGCACAGAAATGTCATGGAAATTCCATCAAAAATTTTTGGTGGCTGAGACAGGACAGGGCTCAATCACTGGATCTTTGATGTCCTGAGGTGAGGTCAGTGTTTTATCTCCCTGTGCATCTGAGTGAACCCATCTGCTCAGGGGGTTTGCTGCAACAGTCCAGACCATCCCCTGTGGGTCTGGAATGTCCAGATGTGCTGAGAGAGGCAGTCACAGGCTCCCTAAACAGGAACTTTTCTGCTCCCAGCCCTTGGAGGAGAGGTTGGGAAATGCAATTTTAATGAAGAACCTGTTTCTCTGAGACCTGTGGGTAGAGCAGCTCTGGCTCTGTGGCTTATGGAATATCATTCCCTGCCCTCCTGGATTTGATCTAGGGGGCTAGACCAGCCAGTGCTCCTCTGGAGGACTGTGACTAAATGTAGGATGGAGGTCAAGGCTCTGGTCTTGCAATTGCCTTCTCTTGCTCAAAATCAGAGTCTGTCGCTTCTCTTGACAATTTTTTACGAGATTATGGTGAGGCTCTGGCTCTTCAGGTCTACTTAACCACAGAGTGTGGCTGTCAGAGGGCATGGTGCCAGCAAAAGGATGTTTTCCCCTAACATAAAATCATGCAGGTGTCATGCAAACCTTGTATTCAGCTCTTTGCAGTGGTCCTTGACTCTCCATCCTGCCACTCTCTGGTGCTGACGTGTGGCTGTACCAGTCTTGTCCCCTCATCTCGCAGAAAACTGCAGTTGCTTCAATTTTCATGTTTGGTTTTTTTCTGAAAATGTTTATAGATAGAAAATATTATATATAACAGGGGTGTAACAAGGTCTGAGATGTGCTGACTTCTTATTCTTGCCTCCCTATCGTGTGTTGGCTCACTTGAGGGAGAGAAGCTCTGTTTATAGCAATCTTGGGTTGAACTCTTCTAGAGCAGATCTATATTTGGGCATCTTTGCACATATCCTTGTGTCTAAAATGGGCACCATAATTCTTACCTTGTAGAGGAGTTTGGAGATTAGTTACTGTCTGTAAAGAGCTTTCAAAATGTCAAATCCTGTGTTTGCATATTTTCAGAATATAATTAGAAGACAGTCAATTAATCTGCTTCCTGTAAATTAATACATCAAAATTGTTTGCTCTATAGAAATTGCCTGTGTGAATGCTTTGGGGTGGATTTATCTCTTTTCCTTTTTATTTTTGGTACATATGTGTTTGCTGAGGAATCCAGGCTTCGCTCTGGCAGTGCACTGTGTAGGAATACAATCTTCGAAATCCAAGCTCTTAATATAATTTCATTACTTACCTGCCTGCTCATTCTTTAAAATGAAGCTGACTGTTTTCAACAGTGAGATTTATTACCTAGAAAAATTTAACTTGGGCTCAGGAGGGTTTTTCATTACTTTCTGTGTTAGGATTGATGAAGTAGGGTGTGTGTCTCATTTTGATCCTCTATGTTTGATGCAGGAGCTCTTTGGAGAGATTTTTCTGGTCCATATTACGTAAGTAATCAAAATAGAAGGTTATAAATGTTCCTTCTGGCCTTTAAAGTCCAATCTTTTAGTTACAATACAGGGATGTGTTCTGCAGGGCAAACCAAACGCTGAGGTTTGTGTCGGAACTGGTGTGGAGGATCTTTCAGCACTGTCAGGTTTCAGAGGAAAGGGCTGGAGAGCTCTGGCCGCTCTTTGGACAAGAAGGGGAAGGCTGTCAGTACATGGAGAAAGGTTAAGGGAGTGCCAGCTGGTGAACAAATGAGACAAGTGAAAAAAAAGAGCAAAACACAGAAAGCTTTGAGTCCTGAAAAACGTTTAATTCTGCAACTGATTGCAGTGCTCCCTTTGGTCTGTTTCTGTCTGTTTTCCCCATCTGTCCTTTCTGTGTCAGTTTGAACACCACATTTTCCTACCTACACAGCTCTGTTTCTGCTAATTTATTTGTATTGTGCTTCGTTATGCGGCAGGGCTGCAGCCTTGGTTCACTTCAGCTATGCCATGCTTGAGGAGGAACCAAAACTTGGGCTGAGTTGACAGCTCATTCCCTCCAGTTTGGGCCAAATGGAAGCTGCTGAAACCCTGAAATGGGAGCAGGGACAGGGAGCGAGGGCTGTGCCCCAGCCCACCTGCTGGGCTAGGTCATCACTAGTGAAAATGGGATTTCTGGGCTCCTTCTCCGCCGCTTGCACTGCAAACATTTCGCTGCCGCGCTCCCCGCAGGTGCCTGCCTGCCCTTTTGCTGCACTCTCCACACGAATAGGTGTGTCCTGAAAACGTCTCAAATTACCACCAGGACCAACGCTTTCCAAGAAAGCACTTGTTCCTTTGCCAGCATAAGGAATGTGTTACAGAGAAACCCAGGACTAGGACGGATCAGAGGCAACAAGTGGGAGCTAAAATATTTTGGTATAAAATATTTCATGCGTAGGCTTCGGCTCCGGGTGCTGCGTCCTTTTCCCGGTGCTTGGGAGGATCAGAATCCTGGGAATGGCGTTGAGGGCGGGCACAGGTCTGGCTGTGTCCACCTCCAGGGTTTAGGAGCAGTTCTGGGTTCTCGGGCAGGTTGGATTTGGCCGGGCTTTATAGGAATCGCTCTTCATGTTATATAATACTGGCTTTTCGCAAAATATTGGAGTGAGCGAAATATATATATATATATA